>SKCR01041377.1:0-245837 GCA_019454045.1 Zanthoxylum bungeanum | reverse complement strand
TGTTCGGATAGCCGACGACCGGATTTACTACCAACATATCCAGGGATCTCATGGGTCGCTTCCCGAATATTCACCGATGAATATGATTTGAACATAATTAATCTAGGATTAATTACGGAGAGATTTTATTTGTGATAAAATACTATTAGAAGAGATATAACAATTAATTCGGAATTAATCGATAAAATAATATATTCAATATATTAAATAAAATAAGATTTCATAACAGAATTAAAATTGAATTTTAATTCGGGCAAATGAATTAATTTAGAATTAATTCGCGAGTGATGTGAATAGTAATTTTGCTAGGTATAATTATTTAATTAAATTTGATTTAATTACGTCGCAACGGAAAATTCGTTAATTCAGAATTAACGAACCCGAGCTCAGAATGTGTTTGCAGGCCCACTAGGATTTTGAATCAAGTGAGGTCCACAAGTCACATCACAAGTCCCATCACCTAGTCATTTAATCAACTTTTTGTTGATGGTATTTGGTGGGTTGTTAAAGACTTGTAAAACACTCAAAGTGATGACTTGAAAGACATATACCAAATATTGGATATTTGGTATAACATATATTTTCTTTTGAAAATTGAAAATAATCAATTTATCTCTTCTCTCCTCATTCACGGCAATAGATAAAATTTTCTCTCCAAAAAATTTCTTGGCTTGGCAGTATTTATCAATGAGAAATTAGGAAGATTTGTTGCAAATTTTTCTAGAGCTAGCACTCAAAGAGATCATACATAGCTGATAGGGAAACCTTTCCCATTGAGCTTGGAATCTTAAACCACTCAAAGCTTGGAGCTCAACTTTATCATAGAAAGCTTGGAGACTTTCAAGGAAGTAAAAGTTTTATTCTACACACATCCTCTCTACCGATCCTTGTAAGTATAATTCCGACATACTTTCTTTTCGTATTCACATTATTTCATGCTTTAAATGTTCTTGGGATGATCTTAGAGACCAACAATGGTATGAGAGCCTTATTGAGCATGAAATTGAATTTAGGGTTTATAATCTTGATTTGGGTATTTTTTTTATTTGAGCATGATTTAATCAAATTGTTTGTTTGAGTATGCTTGTATGTTGATAACTTAGAGTTATGCATGATCAATTTTATGAAAAATTAATTGGATTATTTTTGCCCAAAATCTTAGGCTTGGCCGAATGCATATATAACCCTAGGTCATAGTGATTTTTATTTTTTAAACCATTGGATGTGTTAAAATACATGATATATATTGATTTGTGATTTAATTGGATTGAAATCAAAATCGGATATAAAAATCTCAAATTATCGTGACTTGAATAGCATGTTAATGACTTGATTTAGTTTCAATAATGTTGGACATGTATTGAAAATAATAATGAATGATTAATTGATTAAATTGATGTTTTGGAAATATTAATTTAAATAATTAATTAGTGCAATACACTTTAATTAATTAAATTACGAAATTTGGAAAATTAGAATTTAATTAATTAGACTTAATTTGGAATTGGGCTAAAATTGTTGTATTTGGGCCTAGTGGGCTTGGTTGGGCCAAGTTAGTTTAGGACAATTAGATTGGATCCAAATTGGGCCTAAACCATTCCATTAAGTCCAAATATAATATATGGGCCTTTAAATGTTTAATTGGGCCTAATGGGCCAAAATTGGTTTCTTGACAAATTGGGTGATTCCTTAATTGGGCTTTGGTATTTGGGTTTGACTCATATTGACCAAAGCCCATGTCTTAAGATATTAATTGAAAGCCCATTGAACTTTAATTAAATTAACATTAGATATTAATTGGGCTTTGAGACCCATTAAGATTAGATTTAGAATCTAAGTCGTAAAGGCGCATTAAAAGTGTAATTATTTAATTTGGAATTAAATATAGAATTAGTATTGAATGCAAATTAAATTGGATTTAAAATTATAGTTCGATATAATTCAAGAATTCGTACTTATTCTTAAACGAGTTGGACTCGCGCAAATCAATCGTTGTTTGAACATTGGATGATCACTTAATTCATAGATTAATTAATTGGATTAGATTGATTGAATAACATGCTTTGTGTGAATACATGGATGTGTTGTGTGAATAATGTATATCGGATGGATATTAGAAGAGAATGGCTGTTTTGGAAATTATTGTAATAAATTTAGAATTTATTAATTGGACCTGCGTGTCCATCCATTATCTCTTGATTCTTTGTAATTCTCTTCTCACCAATTTCCCTCAATGTTAATGAGGTTTCTTTAATTGTATTATGTAATTGGGTAGAAGTTAGAATAGTGATAGCCGGGGAGAGGAAAATGAGTGATTTGTTCGAGGAACAATTTGTGATATATCCATCCGTATATCATTATTAATTTATTTATCGCTCCTTATTATGTTTTTAGAATGCATGCTTAAGGGTGTATAATGAGACCTAATCAAAGATAATAAATTGGTTGCCAATTTACGCGAAAACCCTCAAAAAATATTAAGCGTTTTTCTTCCATTGAGTGATTCATTCTCAAGATCCAAGATTGTCATTGGTTTGTTGGCCAAAGTCAAGACCTTTGACCATCGCGGATGTGTTTGAATCATAAAGGCTTTGTTCTATATCGTATGTCTTGTCCAAGTTGTGATTTGTTGGCCAAAGTCAAGATCACTTTTTGTCCATCGATATCGATTACGAAGCTTTCCAAAATCAATGGGTCCCGCTTAACTGGAATCATTAAGCTTGTTCTGCCAAAGCCAAGGCTTAGTTGATTCAGAGGAAAAGGTTAGGAAAATATATTGGATATATTGGCATATATATTATATATATGTTTTGGACTTGGAGATCCACCTACCGGATCTAGGAATTGGATGAGATCCAATTGGTCTTAGAGATCTACCTAGTTAAATATCATACAGCTTATGGCCAAAGTCAAAGTTGTATGTTATTTAACAGTATCCTAGCCCATTAGGAAACTAGGTTTCCCGAGTACTCAACAAAGGGTTAGAGGCTCGCCGAAAAATAGTGTGAGGCTAGTATTAAATTTTCAATTTCGTTCAAATACTCGGCCCTACGCGCTTTCAAATTATTTCGTCATTATTTATATTTATTAGTTGGACTAATATTTTATTATTTTTCTTCTAACTGTTAGACTGTACCCATACATCGTTAATTAAATAGTTTGACTATTGCAATTAAAATGACAGGAAAGAACAGTGTCAGAGACATCGTCATGGGCGATAATGTCTTCAATGGCACAAACTTTTATGACTGGGAAATGAATCTCATAATTTTCCTGGGATCCGAGAAGTTGCTCTACACTATAGAGAGACCTCTTTAGACTAAGTCAAGATCTGATCAGATAGTTGAGCTAGAGCTTTGGAAGACTCATAGCGATGACAACTCGACTGTTCAATCTATAACGCTTGCTGCTATGACTCAACAATTTCGTCGTCAGAATAAGGGATTGGATCCCTATGAAATGATGGCGAAGTTGCATGATCTTCATCGATCTAATCTTATATCGCATAGATATGAGTTATAAAAGAAGCTCTTTCGCGCTCGTATATCAGAGGGTACATCTGTCGAGCACCATGTGTCGCAGATGATTGCTGACATTGAACAGCTGGGCATAGTCTTCGAGGTTGAGACTTTTATAGATTTGATCTTACAGTCTCTGCCCGATACTTGGAGTGGGTTCATCATGGACTATAATATGATAAACCAAGACCATACTCTTGGAGAGTTAATGTCAACATTGTGCGAGGCAGAAAAAGAGCTCTTCAAGGGCAATAAGCGCGAGGCGCACTTCGCTTCAAAATCTCAGTCTTCGAGGGCCTGGCCCAAGGCAACTGGAGGTGTAAAGAAGAAGAAGAAGGGCAAGGCCAAATCGTCAATGTCTTTTGAGAAGGCTAAGGACAAATCCCAAGATGTATGTCTGCAGTGCGGGAAGTAGGGTCACTGGAAGCGTGACTTCCGCGAGTATAAGGCACAGATGAAGGAAATCAAAGCGGGCAATGCAACGGCTTCAGGTATATTTGTTATATAAATAAACATGTCAACTTCTAGTTTTAAAAATTGAATTTTTGATTCTGGTTGTGATACTCATATATGTACTGATGTGCAGGATCTGCAGATTAGCAGGAGACTGATCTCATGAGAGATTGACCTCCATGTTGGAAATGGGACACGAGTCGCCGTTTTGGCCGTTGGCACTTATGTTTTGGAACTGCCCTCGGGGCATGTACTTAAACTTTCAGACTGTTATTATGTACCTAGTTTGACTAGGAATATTATTTATGTATCTTTATTAGCCCAATATGGCTATACTTTTGTATTTAGAAACACTAGGTGTTTTATGTATAAAAATGATATGGAGATTTGCACTGTTGATGTAAATAATGGTCTTTATATTTTGAATATAAATCAATCTCAAACATATAATGTAACAAACAAAAGGCTTAAACTAAATAACAAAGATGAAACTTATATGTGGCATTGTCGTCTGGAACACATTAACAAGACTCGCATATCCACATTTTTGAATAGTGGGTACTTGGACGGATTTAATCCAAATTCATATGACGTCTGCGAATCTTGTTTATTAGGCAAAATGCCTAAAACACCTTTTAGCGGTAAAGGTGCACGTGCCACTGAACTGTTAGCCCTTGTTCATAGTGACGTTTGTGGGCCCATGTCTAGCCAGACTAGAGGTGGATATGAATACTTCGTAACCTTTACGGATGATGCATCACGTTATGGTTATGTGTATCTTATGAGACACAAGTCGAAAACCTTTGAGAAATTTAAAGAGTTTCGACACGAAGTAGAAAAACAGATAGGCAAAAGTATTAAGACATTACGGTCTGACCGTGGTGGCGAATACTTAAGCAATAAGTTTCTTGATTACTTGAAAGAATATGGTATTCTTTCACAGTGGACTCCTCCCGGAACACCACAATTAAACGGTGTGTCTGAACGGAGAAACCGAACTTTGTTTGATATGGTAAGGTCTATGATGAGTCGCACAGAGCTATATATTTCCTTCTGGGGATATGCATTGAACAGTGCAATACTTATTTTGAATAAGGTTCTGTCAAAGTCTGTTTAACAGACTCCGTATGAGATATGGATAGGAAAGAAACCGAGTTTCTCATTCCTGAAGATTTGAGGCTGCTGGGCATACGTGAAACGTTTGGAAGGTGGGCATACGTGAAACGTTTGGAAGGTACCAAACTTGAACCCAAATCGGATAAATGCCTATTTGTAGGATATCATAGGGAAACCAAAGGATATTACTTATATCACCCACAAGAGAATAAAATATTTGTTGCTCTACATGCGGTTTTCCTTGAGAATGAATTCCTAAATGCAGTGGCAAGTGAGAGGAAAGTAGAACTCGATGAAAATCAGAGTGATACTGTTCCTGGCACAAAATCCTTAACGGAACATGAACAGTCCATCAGGGATGAGATTGTACCACAATCTTCGAATACACAAGAACCGCGTAGATCGGAGAGAGTCAGAAAATAGCCTGAGAGGTATGGGTTTCTGATCTCACCTCATGTAGATATTAATCTTATTAAGGAAGACGAACCGACTACGTATGAGGAAGCGATACAAGATATCGATTCCGCTTTATGGCAAGAAGTCATAAAGTCCGAAATGGATTCCATGTACACCAACCAAGTTTGGACACTGGTTGATGCACCAGAAGGTATAAAGCCTATTGGTTGCAAATGGATCTTCAAGAAGAAGACCGACATGGATGGCAACATACAAACGTACAAAGCTAAGCTTGTAGAGAAAGGGTATCGTCAACGACATGGTGTCAATTACGATGAAACTTTTTCACCTGTTGCCAGGATTAAATCCATTCGTATAATACTTGCTATTGCTTCATATTTAGATTACGAGATATGGCAGATGGAAGACAAAATCGATTTCCTTAACGAAAACCTTTTGAAGGATGTTTATATGTAACAGCCTGATGGTGTATTGCTTATTGGCAATGACATTCCCATGCTACAATCGGTGAAAGCTTGACTTTCATTAAAATTCTCCATGAAGGATCTGGGAGAAGCAGCCTTTATTATAGGAATAAAGATCTACCGGGATAGATCTAGAAAGCTGCTCGGACTCTCTCATAGCACCTACATTGACAAAGTGTGAAGAGATTCAAAATAGATCAGTTCAAAAGGGGACAGTTGCCAGAGTCACATGGCCTCACTCTATCTAAGGACATGTCTTCTAAAACTCAAGATTAGAGAGACAACATGAGTCGGATCATGTTCGCTTCGGCAGTCGGATCGATCATGTATGCCATGATATGTACAGGATCTAATGTCTCGTATACTTTGAGCAAGTGTAGTCGCTATCAGGCCGATCCAGGTGATGGTCACTGGATGGCGGTTAAGAATATCCTTAAGTATCTTAGACGAACTAATGATGCTTTCTTAATCTATGGAGATGGAGAACTTGAGGTAACTGGGTATACCGATGCAAGTTTCCAAACGATAAAGACGACTGTAAGTCGCAATCTGGGTACATATTTTATTTGAACAACGGAGCAGTAAGCTGGAAATCTTCCAAGTAAGAGACTATTGCCGATTCAAAAACAGAAGCAGAGTATATTGTTACAGCTGAAGCAGTAAAAGAGGCAGTTTGGATCCGTAAATTCCTAATTGGATTAGGAGTAGTTCCGTTAGCAGCTGATACCATTCCATTATATTATGACAATAACGGGGCTATAGCGCAGGCTAAGGAACCACGGTCTCATCGATGATCCAAGCATGTTCTTCGATATTTCCATCTGATTCGTGAGATCATACTTCGTGGCGATGTGAAGATCGAGAATGTCACATTAGATGACAACATTACAGATCCACTGGCGAAATCTAATCCTCAGTAAAAGTTTAAGCGACATGTACATAGTTCAGGTGTTAGATGCTTGAGTGACTGGCTATAGGCCAAGTGGGAGATTGTTGGACAATTAGTATCACTATTTGTAAAAGACATTGTGGTTTTTGTACAAATTACTATGTGAGAATGGAACTTGTATTTTATCATTTTGTAATTTGATTACTTGAATATATAAATGATAAAAGTCCTTATGATTAGTTCCGGATTATAAGATATGAGACAATATCAATCCACAAAGGTTTAATCATTAAATATCCATAGTTATAGTATTATCGAGACTAGACATCGATAATGCAGAATAGACTAGTATTGCACTTGTGCGTGTTATGGAAGCGTAACGACATAGTTCTCATATATTTAAGTATTGGATACTTATGCAGGTGTGATAGGAGGTTGTGTTTAAAACTTCCAATAACAACAACACAATCACCACATAGCTATTCTTCATCTTCAGCCTTTGTATCTATTCAGTTGCTATTGCTAAAAGCTTTAATCAAAACATGTACAAAACAGTATTCAATGCAATCAAATCGTCTATTTATTTCTAATTTTTAATCTAACCAAATCAGATAAACTAAGCGATGCGATAGTTTGTTTGATTGACAAAACCAAACGGTGATTATTAACAGTAGATCTTAGGCAAAAGAAAACTTACAGGAGAATAATTTAGATCTTGTTAATGAATATTGAATCCTGTTTCGTTGCTGGGGCGACGATAACCTGCAGTTCAACTTCCATCACTATTATTAATTATGCTTATGTTTATAATTATATCGCTTAGAGCAGGCCAAGCCCAAAACATCAAATTTAAGTATGTTTTGGGCTTGGTCTTTTTTTATGCAGGCTCAGCTATGAGGACGGTAGGCCGAAGTTTTGACTGGGATGACTCTGAAAACACACCTTCTTCTATTACTTTATATTCGAATATTACTGAGGTGCTTTTTTGATAATGTTAAACAGAAAACTCCAGAGAGTCGTAAAATACAACAAAGGACGGTAACGGACCGGATTGGGCCACTTCAGGTTTTTTTTGAATTTTTTAAAATAAAACAGTTAATTTTTGAAAATTTTTAATGCTTAAAATTTTTAAAAAAATAAAGAATATCAATGTTTTTAATTTTTTTTTTTAGATTGTACTTTAAAATTTTAATTGTAAATATATGTAGTTAAAATTAAAAATATATATTTTGATCTATAAAAACCGAGCCCGGACAGAGCTCAGATTTTTTTGCTCAAGTTCGACTTAGGTCCGGAAATTAAAATTTTACCCTCTAACCAGACTCAAACGGACCTCAGATTTTTCTACCATCCCTAGATATAACTAGGGAGAAGGGAGTTCAATTCTATAAGTGGAGTGGCAATCTATGATAGTATCCATCACTCATACGATCATGGCAATATGCCATGGAGTTGACAAATTTAACTAACTTATATGGCATTATATTTAGTATTTACTCATTTAATAAATAATTAATTCTCTACATACGAACTCCTTTAATATAAGATTATTTTTTAAAAAAAATATCTTAGTTTTTAAGATGAAGAGATGTTGTTGACAAAAGCAAAATCGCCCTAGAATGAATGAGGAAAGGGCGAAGGTAAGAAGGGCGATGAAAGGAAGAGCGATCACTAGGTTAGAGTGAAAAGATCCCAGGACGACCGAAGCAGCGATTAGAACGAGAACATGTAATGCTGTTGATCCCACGACTACAGTAGTTAAGCAGTTTTCCCTCCACGATCAAGCAGTTGAGACGCATAGCTCAACGGTTCAAGACTCGATCCAGCAGCTGCAGAGAAATACCGGAACTACCCAAGCGGTTTACAAGCTTCACTATACTGGAACTGCCCAAGCGATTTACAAGCTTCACTATAAGAGCTCACTCGTACAAAGAGAAAATCCTGATCAAATGAAGACTCAAAAGAGCATATTTTTTATTTCGTAGTTTTTATAACTTTTGGGACTGTAATTTGTGTGTTTGCGCCCATTGGAGGCTTATTCACTTAATCAAACACCCCTTGCTGGGACTTTATCAGTTTATCTTAGGAGGTTTGAACCTTACAAGTTTCTCTTTCTTCGCGCATAAAAACCGCGCAAACAGTTTTTTGGCGACCACAGTGGGAGACTTGGTGTAAGCAGTGGAGATGCCTCCTAAAAGAAACACTCAAAATGGCTCAAGTACGGAGCAATGAGGACTGGAGCAAACCAACCAACCTCATGTTCTAGCCGTAGTGGGTCATTTCGAGGGTCTGACAGACGCTAGTCGATACGAACCTATGCGAGAGCTCAGCCCTAATGCGATCCGCATGTTTTTCGGCAAATTCACGCGCAAGACATTGTCGAACAGGTTAGGCTGTAAAATGCTCATGTCATAGATAAATTTGTCTCGACTAGCAATTCACATTATGAATATATGGCCAAACACCTAAGTTCATTAAATGAATTAATGGCCAAATATGTAAACGGCGGGACAACACTACCTTGGACTACGCCCCTCCCTGCCTCGAGAAGTCAGGAGGCGGGTCCGAGTAGTGTTCATATCCTAGGATTCAATATCCCTACGACTTCCAGGGGAGGAATAAATCCTGGGGGCAATGGCCTACATTTAGGTCCAAATATACACCAAGGGCCAAATAGGGCACAACACGAAGTGATGGTTCCCCAAGGCATCCAGGTTTCTCAGGGACAGAATCATGATTATGTCCCATTTATGAGAGGGCCACAACCGCCACCCATAGCAATGCCATTTAATGACAATGACATGTTAAGGGAACAAATGACCGAAATCCTCCAAAATCAATTCGGTATAGGAGTACTGCCATTTTCAGTGGAGGTATCGGAAGCCATACCCCGATTGGATCGATGTGGTGTATCCATGGCATAGAAACTACAAAATACCAGATTTTTTAAAATAAAATAGTTAATTTTTGAAAATTTTTAATACTTTAAAAATTAAAAAATAAAGAATATCAATGTTTTTAAATTTTTTTTAGATTGTACTTTAAAAATTTAATTGTAAATATATGTATTTAAAATTAAAAATATATATTTTGATCTATAAAAACCGAGCCCGGGTAGAGCTCGAATTTTTTTGCTCAAGTCCGACTTAGGTCCAGAAATTAAAATTTTACCCTATAACCAGACTCAGACGAACCTCGAATTTTTCTACCATCCCTAGATATAACTAGGGAGTATGGAGTTCAATTCTATAAGTGGAACAAAAAACTTTTGTCTGTAGACTTGGAGATGAACCTGTTTAAAGCAGTAATTCTCCCTGCTAGTCGCATGACACCTTTTGGGTTGGAATGAGATGAGATATCAAGTATGGATTTTATTTGGTCTGGATTCGCTTCAATTCCTCGTCGAGTGCAATGTATCCCAAGAATTTCCCTGAAGCGACTCCAAATGGATATTTAGTTGGGTTCAACTTCATCCCATACTTGTTCATTATGTTGAATGCTTCTTCCAAGTGCTCTAGTTGTTGTTCTGATTTTGAAGACTTCACCAGCATATCGTCTATGTAGACTTCCATTGTTTTCCCAATTGTTGAGATAATATTTTGTTGACTATTCGTTGGTAGGTGGCTCCAGCGTTTTTGAGGCCGAAGGGTATTACCTTGTAGCAAAAAAATACATCTATTGATGATAAAAACAGTCTTCTCTTGATCATCTGGATGCATGAGGATTTGATTGTAGCCAAAATATGCATCCATGAGACTCAACATTCATGTCCGACTGTAGCATCAACCATTGAATCGATGTGAGGTAGTGGGAACGAGTCCTTCAGGCAAGCTTTGTTCAGGTCTGTGAAATCAATACAGACTCGCCACTTTCCATTTTTCTTTCACGCCACCACCACATTGGCTAGCCACTCTGGGAATTGGACTTCCTTGATGACACCATTCTGCAGTAATTTTTGAACTTCTCATCGATAATTTGATTCCTCTCTGGGGTGAATTTTCTCCTTTTTTATCTGATAGAAGGGTAGTCTGGATCCACATGGAGCTAATGGGTAATCAATTCAGGGTCGATCCCAATCATATCTTTGTGTGACCATGCGAATTGGTTGTGTCATTTCAGTAAAAAAAATCAACTAAGTCTGCTCGTAGCTCGGGATCCAGATTTGCTCCTACTTGTGTCTTGTGATCTACACGTTCAGCATGAATTTGGACCTCATCAAGTTCTTCAATGTTGGATAGTATATCCTCCATACAATGAGGTCCGTTCTGTAATTGCTACGCAGAATGAGTTTTGGCTTTCAATGTCGTCTGGAAGCAGCCTCTTGAAGCAGCCTTGTCTTCCCTTATTTCCTAAATCTAGGGGTGAGCAACGGTTCTGGGTCTACCCGGAACCGGTTGGAACCGGACCGATTTTTCGGGTTTGGAACCGGAACCGGTTGTAATCGGGTAGGTTCCGGTTCCAAAATAAAGGAACCGATTTTATCCGGGTAGGTTCCGGTTCCAAAAAGATCGGAACCGGAACCGGACCATGGAACGGTTTGTTTGGGATTATGAAACCAAAACTTGTGTACAAATCTTAGAGACCGTATATAAAGTTCTTATCATTTAATTAATTAGTATAATGGGGTGATTCAAACATAAGAACAAATGGTCAAACTTGGTTGTTTTGATATCATGTTAATTACCTTAGGATAAAAAGCTTAAGCTTATACTTGAGGACTCATCATTAGTCTTTAAGCTAACTTCTGTATGAGTAGGCCGACTCTCTAGTTTTTTAGTTACTTCTATGCACATGTTAATTTGCTCACTTCCTCTTTATTCATTTTTTTAATCACAAAAATGCAATATCAATTAAAAAAACTTCATTTTTTTTCGTTCTTGAGCTTCCCACTCCGATTTGGTCCCCGTTTTTTCCTACGGACTCATATTGGAATGTAGTTTTCATTAAAATATTTTAAAATAGGGTAATTCGGAACCGGACCGGAACCGAACCGGAACCAGATTGGAACCGAATAATAGGGTACCCTGTTTAATTGGGTAGGTTCCGGTTCCACTTGGTGCGGAACCGAATTTTTCCGGGTAGGTTCCGGTTCCATGCGGAACCGGAACCGAAACCGATTTTGCTCACCCCTACCTAAATCCCCACTTTGTAGGAAATTTCAGAACTTGGTGATCAGTGGATGACACTGCTCTCATTTCATGAATCCATGGTCTCCAATGATAAGATTGTAGGCTGAAGGACAATCTAAGACTAAGAAAGTAGTCATCTTGTTGATTCCTCTTGGACTGGAAGGACTATTTCTCCCATGGTGAATTTTTATCCACCACTGAACCCAGTTAACACCGTCGTTCACATGTTTATTTTCTCCATCTCGGCTCCCATGTCTGCAAGGGCTGCAGTGAAGATGATATTGGCTGAAGATCCGGTGTCCACTAGCACTCGTTTGATCATAAAGTTCGCCACTTGCAAGGAAATCACCAAGGCATCGTGATGTGGTTTCATACTACCAGAGTCGTTGTCGTTTGAAAACTCCATGGTCATATTGGTAAACATCCTCTCCAAGGACATTGTAGAGTGAAGAATATTCACCATGACAGCCCTGATATGTCTTTTGGCTGCTAAGTAGGAAACCCCACTGACTTCTGATCCCTCTGAAATGAAATTCATTGTGTTGTCTATTGGTGGAGGTAGAATTAGAGCGTCCTCTTAGCCATCTCTTTTGTTTCTTTGAGCTAAAGTAGCTTTTCCTTTATCTGTAAGTAAATACCTCAGGAATCCTTTGTTCAGCAGCTCCAGGACCTCCAACCTCAATGCTACACATTCAGCTGTAGTATGGTCGTAGTCCCGATGGAATTCACACCATTTATTGGTGTCGTTCTTTTTAGAACTTTCTGTGTTGCGTGGGGGCCATCTCACCTCTCTACTCATCTTTTTAAGGACCGAAACCAATTCTCATGGGAAATAGAAAAATTATAGTCTGGGAGCCTCGGTTTGTCTACCGGGGTTCTCTCCTGGGTTCTATATGGTAGAGGTCATCAACCAAAATCTTTAAGGAGGGGTTATGCTATTTTCTTTGATGATTGCTCTTATTCGAAAGATGATGAGGCATCATATTTGTGAATTTTTTATGTCGTTTAGGAGCATGGTGAATTCTTTCATTTTACAAGTTGAAGGAATTGTCTTTCCTATTATTCCTCTTGTCTTCTTCCCACCTGATTTCTATTTGGGCCCTTATCATGGCCTGGTCCATTGTGTAGCATCGGAATTTGGTTAGTTTTTTTGTAGAGTCCACTCTCAGAGAGTAATCCATTTCTGAAAGCTTCCACAACTGTTGGCTGATGAAGATATGAAATAGTTATCCTCTCCTTGTTGAAGCGAGCCACGTAGCTTCGTAAGGATTCCCCCATTCGTTGCTGGATAGCGATGAGGTCATCAGTTGTTTTTTCAAGCTTGCAAGATCTTGCAAAATCCTCCACAAATTTGTCTGCTAGTTGTTGATACGATTCAATGAATCTGTATAGAAGATTGATGAACCAGGTAAAGGCTGGGCCTGCTAAATTTCCCCAAATCCGTTGCACATTCCATCCTCTCATTGGTGAGGGGCCAGGCCAGTTGACATCATTTTGTATTTATAGTGAATAACATGGTCATCTGGATCAATGGATCCGTCATACAACTTCAGATCCGGTGGACTGAATTTCTGTGGCAGCTTGACAAATGTGATGGTCTCCAAGAAGGAAGTATCAGAAACGGTTCCTGCTCTGGTTTTTTTATCGGCAGACTCACGCCTGGTAGGCCGGACATATAATGTTTATTTGAACTCCATCATTTCCCTCCTCATGGTGGACACAACCTGTTGTGCTTGTTGTGCTTGGTCGACTTGCGAAATCAGTAGGTTCCTCTGGTCGCCATTTGCTGGATTGTCCTCTGCCACTTCGTTGAATGCTCCCAAGAGGTTAGATAGAATGACATGATTGTTGGGTTGATTAGGGGTGTTACAATGTTGAGAAGTGGATGAGATTAATTCCAACTACTTTTGAAAGTTTAAGTTGGAATTTTGCATGGTTTGTTTTCTTATTCTAAAGTTTGCAATATTTCCTGGAGCATGGCCAGTTGCGATGCTACTGGATCCGGTGTTTTCTCATTGCTAGAAGCCATGAGTGATTGTGTTTTGAGAATTGTAGGATGAGAGATCTTCGCCTACTATGAATCGCTAAGGCCCCATAGTGGGCGCCAAATTATGGATGCTGGATTTCGGCCGAGGTCCACAATCCTGAATTTGTTGATTGAGGGCACTAGCGATCCTGTAAAATAAAGTAGAATGAGCGGGAGCATACTATCCACAGGTGTGGTGGATGCGGGGCCACTCCAATGCCCAAGTCAGTAGTATGAAATGTGTAGTAAATAAGTAAAATACGAAAGAAATGTTTATTATTACCTTAACTTTCTTTGGGTGGCCGTGAGGGCGGTGGAAAGTGTTTTGGGAATCGAAGCTCTGAGAGTTTATGTCAGAGAACAGAAGCTTGTAGGAGAATTGAGAAAGCTTGGATAAGAGAAGTGAAATTTGGATGCTCTGGAGTTACGAACTCTGCTTCAATTTATAGGCCAAGAAATATTGTCTTTTCATTTTGCACATGGAGGTAAGTCCTACAATATGTTCAAGATACAATTATTTAATGATCAAAAATCTCAGCATGTGGAGTAGGATAATCATGTTTAGGGAAATTGGGAAATATTTGGTAATGATTTAAGGTATGTTTATATAATGTTTTTTTTTGGCTTTGGCTTTATGTATGAATCATTTATCTGCAAATGGAATAAGGTTTTTTCTGGGTTTTACCTTGGGTTTTCTGGTATTCGGAATCTTGGCTAGGCCTCTGTCTATGGGCCTTATATGACATTGGGTTCGAATGGAAAGACAGTTTTGTCCCTGGCCCAATTTTGACCTGTACACCAGCGAAAATGTCTCTTCATAATCAGCTCATTGTTTCTGAGTATATCCTTTTATCGTTAGTATAGCTTTATATTCTATATTTTTTCATCTTTCTAATTTTTCTCTTGAACCCACTTACACTCAATATGACTAATTCCTTTAGGATGATCAATAAGTGTCCACACTTGATTGGAATACATGGATTTCATTTCATAATTCATGGCTTCAAGTCATCTAGAAGAGACAATGTCTGACATTGCTTCTTCGTAGTTTCTTGGGTCATCAACATGGATAGCTTCACCAATCATAAGAGATTCAAAATCTTGTTGATTAACTAAGGTGTATCTCACTGGAATGCGAGATTCTCTAAGTGACCTATGAGGTGGTTGTGTTTCTTGATGTGCTTCTTGTTCCACTTGTTCTGGTTCCTTTGAGGTGAGTCAATTCGTTTTTCAGAATTCTCTTATTGAGAGACTTCCTCATCTAGGTCCATTTATTTCCCAGTACTTCCTTCTTGAACCAAGCAGTTCTCAAGGAAAGTAACATTCCTACTAACCACTATCTTGTGATCAAGGGGAATTTATTTTCATCAAAACGACATAACCTAAAAGCTATTAATACTACTGAAAAAGTTTTAGGGATAGCGCAGAAATGACATATGATTGGATTTTAAAATTTCTCATCTAAAACCGCTAAAGGATCGTAGTTATATTGTTGTTGATGTAAACAAATATTAATAAATAAAATTAATCCTATTTATTAATTTTACAATCATGCAAATAAATTTTATTTATCAATATACATAATATTTACTAATAATAAAACATACATTGATGTGTTTATTATTTTTCTTGAGCATTTTCAAATATCCTTCTTAATTTTCCTTTGCAGTAGTGCACCAAGCGTTGCACTTCTAGTTGGCACACTAGCACTTCTCTACGAACAAATTACTCTCACTTTAAGAACAAAGAAAATATTTTTTTTTCTTGGATCTTGAAGTCTTAAGAACAAATTGGAACTATTCCACAAAGAGAGAAAAAATGGGACAAAATTCGGCCAAAGAGAATTACATCTCTCTTGGCCGAATTCTCCATTATTATAGATGAGGAATGCTTCAATTGTATCACAATAGAATAAGGGCACTCCAAGATCTCTCTAAATCAAATTTGGTCTCTTGAAAATTCTTTCTAAAATAAATTATGATACTTAATCAAGTTAGGAATCCTAATTAAATAACTATTAAATCTTAATTAGAACTCTAATTAATTTGGGTGCTAACCCAATAGATTAAATATTATTTTGGTCCAATAATGTATTTACTATTAATTAATTAATATATCTTACTTAATTTTAATTAACAATTAATTAAAATTACATCTAATTAAATTTAATTATTTAATATTAATATCAATATTTATTTAAATAGTTAAATCTAATTTTATATTTTGAATTTATTAATCAAATTAATATTTTTGAAATATTCTGAATAACCTGATCTAATTAGAAAATCTTATTTTTCCAAAATAATCATTTATTAACTTTTAATGAATATCCTCAAATTTGTAACATAGACGAGAACTATATTGTGCGACCGTCCTAGATTCATTATCGAATTACAGTGAAATAATATTAACTCTTTAATATTTCATAATATGATATTCCACATACCATAGGTAATCGCCTAGCAGCAAGCCATGACCCATAGCCGATGAATAAAGTTGGAAAACATATGAACCTACTAGAATACATTTCGAGCATGTCATCTCATTCCTTCTAATATTTATGTTTCTTATCAAGTTTAGGATCATGACTAGGTCAAATCATTTCTACTTGACATATCTTTAAACTCGATATTGTAGATTTAATATCTTTAAGATATCGACTGCTTTAGCCAAAGACTTATATCCACAACTTTGAGTTTCCTTAAAACATCTCTAACTTTTGTTATCAAAACTATCAGATCTCATAGTGAAGCACATGTGACTTCGTATGTTAATAGTTCAAGACCATCTATTATTTATTCAAATGACGTGAATAGTCGAATGAGGATATATTAGTAAACCATGAATACTATTGCATAAGTCATCATATGACCTCAGGTCAGAAGATATGACGACACTAATGTATTATTACGAATATCAATGACCTTAGATAATATTAGCATGTGATATTACGCTTTTGTGGTCATGTTAGATATTTCATTCTACTAATGAAATATCTATTATTTATGTCCTTATGATATGAGACTCATCATCCATTCTATTAATATCAAATGTCAATATAGGCGACACACAACAATATTGGTGAAGTGCTATATTATTGTCTTGTATAATAATCACACTTTACCAAAAACTTACTTTGAGATTTATTCGTATAAATATCGTTAACTCTCATAATCACAAACTCATTTGGATTAACGATATTTATTTGACATAACGTCTTGGGACATGCCCATGAAATATGGATGTAACGATGTGTAGATAAAAAATATCTTTTATTAATAAATAATAAATTATATTACAAATATTATACCTAGCTTAAACCATAACGTTCATAAGTGATATTAGTAAAAAGATAGATAGGGTGATTAATTATTACCCCAATAACCTTTGATAGCTTTTGAGATATGAAAGTGAAGAAACTTGTGAATAAACTCACTCTTGTCATGTGATGTCTATTAAAGACCATCAATTCAGTATGTCAAATATGTTGGGTTCCACTAAAAGCAACCACTACGTACCACCGCTCCCACATCATGCATTGACTTCATTCACGATTAATGTAAACCTAGCTAAATCTTTTTTAGCTAGCCTGCTGCACTCCAATTCATTCATGTCTCATCAAGCTATCCAATGAAACACCTCTCATTCTTTCTCTTCAAAAACTCTCTCGCTGCCAAGGTGAAGAAAAACTTCACAAATATCTGCAACAACGACGGCTCAACTTCAACCCTAAACCAACAGAATCTCGGCAGCAGCGATCACCATGATTCCTCTTGCTGCATGGTAACTCCAACGTCAAAAGAAAGGAAACCAACGTTGGAGGAGATGATATTGCAGCTCGAGTTAGAAGAAGAAATGGCCAAAAAGGCTAAGCTAAATGAGTACACAGTCCGTGGCAGGATGTCATGCGTTAGCAGTTCAGATATCTTACGTTCAGCAAGGAATGCATTGAACCAATACCCTCGTTTTTCACTTGATGGTAAGGATGCAATGTACCGGTCATCGTTTCGAAATAACTTGGATGGTATTGATAGTAATACTGGTACCGATGGCATTGGTAGAAAATCAGCAGCAGCAGTGTTAAGCTCAGAGAGTCATGTGGTGTGGTGCAAGCCGGGTGTGGTGGCAAAGCTGATGGGGCTGGAGGCGATGCCAGTGCCCATTAGTACTCGTGCAGATCATCACCATCAGGGAATGAAGTATAATTCGATTTTGAAGAGGCAGAATTTGAGGAGGAGGGCGGAGAGACATGAAATGGAGAGGAGAATTGCTATGGATTTTTCTACAAATTGTAATGGTGGTAGGAGAGTTATTCCATCCTGTTTAAAAAATAATAATGGGTATTGTGAGATGAAGCCAGTAGCAGTAGAGGTAGCTAATAATATCGTTGGTGGAAGTTGGCCTACTCGGCGTTTTCGATAGGGCCAAGTTTCATATGTCATCATTATATAATATATTGAGTGAGATTTGGTTATAATGTGGGGTGTATTCTCATGCTCATCTTATAGCTAATTTACTACTCCTTCTCAAAATAATTTTGTCTCTTATATATTTTATAACTCAAAAGAAACAGAGATATTAAACCAATAGTTAGCTATATTTAGGCTCTCTTTGAAGTACAGTAGCGTTCTCATGCTCATCTTATAGCTAATTTACTACTCCTCCTCAAAATAATTTTGTCTCTTATATATTTTATAACTCAAAAGAAACAGAGAAATTAAACCACTATAAATATTATGCCCTTTAGCATCCAATACTTTTGGCGCCGAAACTACCTTCGACGCTAATAATTACTGTTAGCGTCGTAATTAATATTCGACGTCAAATATCAAGCTTTTAGCGACGAAAATCATATTCGACGTCAAATATTAAACTTTTATCATCGAATAAACATATCAGCGCTAAAAATACGATTTATAGCGTCGAAAGTTATTTGACGCTAAATTTTTTTAACTATTCCAATAATCTTTGGCGTCGACATAAATTGCGATGCTAAATTTTACACTTTAAGCGTCAAAAACATATTCGACGCCGAAAACTTGAAATTTAGCATCGACAAAGTAGCATCGTTAAAGTTTTATGAAGATACCACTGACAATCCTTTTAATCTTTAACGTCTAAAATTACTATCGACGCTAAAAATCGGACATTTAAGGTCGAAATATGGTATTCGATGCTAAAAATCGGATATTTAGGGTCGAATTTAAGTATTCGACGCTAAAAATAGATTAAAATGCAGAATGCCACAAACCCTTCTCCCCCTTTGCTTTCAATCTCATCCTCTTCAATCTGAGACTCTCTCCTTTGCTACCTCACAACTCTCCAACAAATTTTAAAGAAAATTGTAATTAATTTTCCATAAGGTAAATCTTCTTTCATATTTCTTTATTATTTTTCTTTATACTTATAAAGAATAATTATATATCTCACTTAAGTATTTCAGTTTAATATTTGTAAAAAATTATGGTTTTCATTTTTTATGATTATGTTTATTATATACTTTTTGTTAGTAGTTTATGATTCATATATGTAGATTAGTTAATTAACTAAATATATTTAACGAAGTAGTAATATTAATGAGTGTAATATGATGTTTAATAATTATATTATTATATTTAGGTATTTGGCTGAAATGGATAGAAATCGGATGAGCTCGATGGATAGATTGAGTGTTGAATATCGTAATGGAGTGTATGAGTTCATGGAAGTCGCAAAGCAACACATTGATGCAGAAGGTCGTGTTCGGTGTCCATATTCAAATTGTTTGAATAGGAAAATAAAACGGTTAGATGAAGTTCATAATTATTTATAAATACCGGGAATATCACCAACTTACTGTACGTGGATTTATCACGGTAAGCAGTATAATTCTCAGTCACGATTTATTGATTCCGGTGAAGAGAGCAGTAGTTACAATCAACCTGCAAACGATGAGATAACCGATGCTTTGCATGACTTACAAGGTCCACAATTTGGTCATAGTGTTAGTGATGACATGTCAATGTTAAGTGGAAATGATCAAAATTTATTTAGTGAACTACTTGATGAGGCAAAAAAAATTCCATTTGAAGGTGTTGGAATGTCGATCTTGAATTTTGTTGTGAAATTATTACACATTAAAGTGATCAACAGAATGACCAACAAAAGTATTGATATGATGCTAGAGTTACTAGGGCAAATGTTACCGGTTGGAATCGAATTGTCTAAGTCGTATTACGAGGCAAAGAAAATATTGCGTGATCTGGGAATGGGGTATGAATCCATTCATGCTTGTAAGTATGACAGTGTATTATTTCGTACTGAGTATGAATCACTTGAATATTGTCCGATATGTGGTGAAAGTCGGTACAAAATCCGTGGTATGGGGAAGAAAGTGTCTCAAAAAATATTGCGATATTTCCCTTTAACGCCCAGACTGCAGAGGTTGTTCATGTCACGACACACAGCGACTGACATGATGTGGCATCATGAAAAGATGATCGGTGCAGAGGGCATACTTAGACATCATGCGGATGGAACCGAGTGGAAGGAATTTGATGACATGTACTCTCGTTTCGCTGAGGACCCCCGTAATATCAGGTTAGGTCTTGCCTCTGATGGTTTAAACTCGTTTGGGAATATGTACATTTCTTATAGCATGTGGTCTGTTATAGTTATTCCATATAACTTACCTCCATGGAAATGTATGAAGGATCCGTTTATGTTTATGTCATTGCTTATCCTTGGTCCACGTTCCCCTGGTAAATATATGAATATTTACTTGAGACCATTGATCAAGGTGTTACAAACATTATGGAATGTGGGTGTGCATACCTATGATGCAACTTCCTAGCAGTATTTTCAAATGCATGTCGCATTATTATAGAACATTAATGATTTTCCAACTTATGATTCATTATCTGGATGGAGCACTAAGGGATACATGGCATATCTAATTTGTGCGGGTCAAACACCTTCGCAACGATTACAGAATAAAATAGGATACACAGGGCACAATAGATTTCTTGAGTTGAGTCATCCTTGGCGGACGAGTAAATTATTCAACGGTCAACATGAACCTCAGAGTATACCCAGTCCATTGTCTGGATTCGACATACTTTGCCAACATCAACATCTCAGAGACAGCACACCAGGGAAACATCCTAATAATAGAGATAAAAATTGAAAACGTCAACCTGAAGATTTGAATTGGACAGGAAAAAGTATTTTTTTTTTAGTTAGAATATTGGGGACGCTAAATTTGCGACATAATTTGGATGTAATATATATAGAGAAAAAACATATGTGAGAGTTTAGTGGGCACACTATTCAATATTCCGGGTAGGGGTGTTCACGGGTCAGGTCGGGTCGGGTTTTTTATTTTTTTTTTACCCGATCGGGTCGGGTCAATCGGGTCCTTCGACCCGCGACCCGAAATTTGAGAAGTCGACCCGCGCGGGTCAGTTCGTTTCGGGTCGGGTCAAAAATCTGTGGGCCGGGTCGGGTCAACATAATATGCAGTAAATATAATATATATATATTTTTGATACATAATTTTATAAGGTAGTTAGTAGCTTCATTGGCAAAGTGTTTGAATTAAATCCTTCTAATCCACAGTTCGAATCTCACCAGCCAGAATACACATTTTGTTTAATTGTTAAAATTTTCAAAAAATTCATGAGGCTGCTAGGATTCGAACTGCTGACCACCTGAAGAGCATGTGAAGAGGTTGTCAATCGAGCTACAATTGTTTCTTGTTAAGCTTGTATCATAAAAAATATATATATTATAATTGTAATATTATTTACTTCGGGTCGGGTCGAGTCAGACCCGAATTATCTTCCCGAAACCCGTGACCCGATCTGATATTTCGGGTCGGGTTCGGGTTGACCCGAAAATAAATTTTAAATTTAATAAACCCGACCGGGTCGGGTCGGGTCAGTGCGGGTCGGCCCGATCCTATGAACACCCCTAATTCTGGGTAAGACAAAAGACACTGTAAATGCTAGATTGGACCTACAAGATCTTAGAATTCGCAGTGAATTGCATTTACAAGTCACTTCTCGATGTCTTATTAAGCCACCTGCTAGTTACGTGCTAACTCAATCAGAGAGAAAATCATTCTGTGATTGGCTGAAAATGGTTAAATTTCCTGATGATTATGCATCGAATATTGGTCGTTGGGTCAGAGATGATACAATAACGGGATTAAAGAGTCATAATTGTCATGTGCTTCTCGAGATTCTCCTCATGTTGGCATTCGACCTTATCTACCCCCGAATGTATGCGATGTCGTACTTGATCTATGTGGCTTCTTTAAACAATTATGTCAGAGGACATTAACCACATCTGTTATTGACGAACTTGAGCGAGGAATCGTGATAATCCTATGCAAGCTGGAGCGAATATTGCCACCCGCTTTTTTTGATGTGATGGTACATCTGGCCGTGCATTTACCGGCTGAAGCTAGGAATGGAGGTCCTGTCCATTACAGATGGATGTATCCCATTGAGAGGTTCTATACAGTTTTAAATATTACATTCATAAATTATTTATGTTCATTAAATTTATTATTAATCCAAACTTGTTTTCATATCTACAGGGCTTTGAGACATTACAAACTATATGTGAAAAATAAGGCACGACTTGAAGGGTCAATAGCAGAAGCTGTTATAATCAATGAAGCAATAACATTTTGTTTGATGTACATGCAGAATATTGAAACTCATTTTAATCGTCGGCCACGAAACTATGATAGAGATGCAAGTAATAAGCAAGATATCACAGTGTTCCGTCAAAATTACAGACCATTTGGAGCTGTAAGTGTCAAATTAATAACATTTGAGGAAGTTCAACATGCCCATTGGTTTATATTGAGTAATTGCGATGAAGTG
This sequence comes from Zanthoxylum bungeanum, assembly GCA_019454045.1. NCBI lineage: Eukaryota > Viridiplantae > Streptophyta > Magnoliopsida > Sapindales > Rutaceae > Zanthoxylum > Zanthoxylum bungeanum. The sequence goes on along the minus strand of SKCR01041377.1, from coordinate 222,952 downwards.
CAACCGTATTTAACGTAAGTCTTTTTGGTGCAAGTAATAATATTTTTTCTGCCATATATTAACCTAACTCATTTTTTTTGTAGGTAACACATTACAATGCTACAATGTGGTGGTGACCATAACGTTGATGGAAGACACAAAAAATGATGAGTGCACCCAAGACTCCCCAACATAAAGATCCAGACCCGGATTTCCACCTCAAAGGGTTAGGTCTCATAAAGTCTGAATGGGCCCAAAGATGTTTATAAAGCCTATATCCAATGAACACCAGCACCATCACCCAACCCATAACTGAAGGACCTTCAATATGCTAGTCTACGTAACGTCCAAGCTCATAAACTCAAACCAGCCGTTCCAACCTACAACGGCTAAGAGCAGTAAATACCTCTCATGAAATCGCGACCGTTACGAGTGATCAAGTGTGATTAAGGACATGCCCCCAGGTGGGTATATAGGAAATGAGGCTCCATGAGGAATGGGACGGAACTTCTATCTCACCAACATTCAACTTCTAGTTCTCATACTCATAGCTTTGGGACGTCCTCAAGCCCATCACTCCTCCTACCTACGGCCCTCACGGCATCCTACGGAGTTCAAGGTAGCATCTAACCTTGACCTCTCATCTACTACATCATTTGTTCATTTACTAACTTGGGCGTCAGAGTGCCTACGGCATCCACCACACCGGTGGGTAGACCTTCTCCGTTCACCCTACTTTCTGTGTTTTGTAGAATCGCTAGTGCCCCTCTCTGTAAAATCTCAATTGTAGACCTCGGGCGAAAACCAGCGTCTAAAGAAGATGAGTCCGATACCAGTCACAAATCCTCAAATACCGAAGATATTAGTGACTAATCTAGTTAGTGTATGATGTGATTGATGAATAATTTTTATTATTATAATGAATGACTGTTGTTTTGAATTATTATTAAAATATGGTTGAATGATTATTGTTGTTATTAATAGTATAATTATCATTTAATTGTTATTATTATTAATGTCAGAAATTTAGCGTCGAAAAGAGTCTATTCGATGCTAAAGGTATTAAATTTAGCGTCGAAATAATAATCGACGCTAAATATTATAAATATAGACATTTAGCATTGCATATTATCATCGACGCTAAATTTAAGACCTTTAGCGTCGCAAATAGAATATTCGACGCTAAAGGTCTTAAATTGAGCGTCGAAATAATAGTCGATGCTAAATAATAGACATGTAGACATTTAGCGTCGAATATATTTATCGACGCTAAATGTTAGACTTTTAGCGTCGATTTGAGATAATTCGAGGCTAACTGGAAAAAAAAATTCCCCCAAAAATTACCCTGATTGATGCTAACTAAAAAAAAATAAATTTCCCCCAAAAATTACCCTGATTTTTTAATTAGCCGCCAACTGTTTAGCGTCGATTTATTCGACGCTAAAAGTCCCTTAAATCCCTAAAACCAGTGTCATCTTCTTTCTCGGCTCTCTACTGTAATCCCATCGAAATTTAGAGTTCTCTCAGCAATCTCCAAGTGACTAATCTAGTTAAAGGTAAGTTTTCAAATCAAAGTCGTTGTAATATGATTGATGATATTTAATCTTTAAGTATATATTTTTGGTATTTTGATTAATGAGTTGGGGAAATTTATTGGGTGTATTGGAGGTGTTTGATGAAATGCTTGAATGGAATGGAAGCTTAATATTTCATTGATTAGGTGTATTTTGGGCGAGAACAGCAGCAATTGCTGTTGTTCTCGCCCAGAACAGTAGCAATTGATACTGTTATTGATAGAGATCTCACCCAGAATATCGAGCCAAAAATGAGAAAAAATGCATTGTGGGTGATTGTGTTTTAATTTATTATGCTTTCCACTTTGTAAAGTGACAACATTTGATGCTTCATTTCTGCATGCATCTAAAATTTTGTTTAAATGTTTTATCTATGAATGTAATGAATGGCTATATTATTTTCAGGATTGTTCTGATGCCAAAACGATTCTAGGAATACGTGTTTTCAATTTTCATGTTCATGTACATTAATGTTATTAAGATTTCAGTTAGGTTTCAATTTTATTCAATGCCAAGTACCCAGACCTTATCCATGTTATCATTTATGCAGTTCATACTATGTATTTTTGATTCATGCATATAATAGGTTAGATCCAAGCCACCACAGCTGAGTTATTGTGATGGAAACCTGAAACATTGTGTGTTTTTTCAGATGGTACCGGGCAATCGCAGACGGCCTAATGCGACTCCATCTACATCAGCAAGGACAGCTGGCCCTGATGGAGTCTCTACTAGCACAGGTGAGTCCAGTATAGCGAAGGGTCGAAGACGCACTCGTGGCATGGGGTTGGATAAACACGTTAAGGCTCACGGCCGTATCTGAATTGAGATATCAGATGATGGACAAAGTCAAGTCAGACAACATAATTCAGCGTTTACTACAGCCATAGGAGCTGCAGCTCAGTTTGAAGCTCCCAAAACTACGTTTCTTGGAGAAAGATACCGTGTGAGACGAAAATCAACTAGCTATTCTTTTCGCTACTTATGAGTTTCCTTACGATATTAAGTTTTCGATATTGTTTGTTTTAAAATTTTTCTTTTATACTTATTTTTACTCGGTACTATTCCTGAAGGAGTGGTTCGACTTCGATCTGACCAAAGTGAATGTGCAACGTTATATTGACTACCACGTGGGGAAACGTTATAAGGATTATAGGACAAACGTCCATAAACCAATATTCGACGAACATGGACCTTCAGATGCTCCACAACATAAGTCTGATTTTATAGAGGAGCAAGATTGGACATTCTTATGTGAGCTTTGGTCTAGCAAGAAACACGAGGTAAATTTTAAAATAAACGGAAATTTATAATTGTCTTTATTTTCGGTACTTACAATATTGTTAAATGCTGGATGAATGTCACGCAAATGCGGAAAATCGAAGTCACTTGCGTTTTAACCACCGTGGAGGTTCGAAGCCATTTATCCAACATCGTGCCGAACATTCTGAGGTAAATATATCCTAACGTAAAATTTAACAGTTCATTGTTTTTACTAATGTGGAATAATACTAAATGTATTTTCTGTTTTTAACAGAGTAGCACAGGTGAGGTGCAATCATTTCCAAATTTTTTCTGAGTGACGCATTACAATGAGAAAAATAAATGGATAAATGAAGAAGTCGAATGCTGCTATGTAAGTTTCAGTTTTTAAAATAAAATAATTATTATTATATATGTTATTTTTTTCCAAATTCTAACATTAACTTATTTTTTTAAACAGAACGAAATGATGGAACTCCAACATCAAACTCATGAGACATGGTCAGACCCGATACCAGATGAGCAGTTATCGCAATTGGTTTTCAAGAATCAGACAGCTTACAACGTCGGCCTTGGCACTCGTAAGAAGCCGACGTCATCTGCACGCAATACTGTTAATTCGGACAATACCTCATCTCTTCGAGACCAGTTAGCCACCACCCAAGACCGGCTAGCTACCACCGAAGACCAGCTAGTCACCACCCGAGACGAGCTGAAGAAGACTAAGGAGACGCTACAACAGGTCAAGGTGAGCCACGAGAAGAAGTTGGAGCAGTTCGAACATCAGATGCTGGCTTTCCGGCAGATGCTGGACGCCTCACTCAGTCAGGGTGCATCGGGCAAGAGCCCCCCAATCACAGTAGCAATAAATTTTATATCCATTTGTATAAACATTTTGAACAAATGGTTTTAATATAATATGTTTTTTAAAAAAAATTTCAATATAATAATAAAATAATTATTATAATATTTCGTAATTCTGTTATTAATCATGAATTTTTTTTCCAATAAATAAAATATTAAATTAATTATTTTAGACCAAAAAGCAGTAAATTATTTTTTTTTAAAAATACGTTAACTATTTTCGTCGAACTAGTCGACGCTAAATGTGTTTTTGGCGTCGACTGTATTCGACACTAATAGTTAAAAAAATCACCGCTGTAAGTATACAAATATTATTTTTTTAATATACTATAGCGTCGAAATACATTGGACACAAAATGATAGTTTTAGCGTTGAATATTTTTATTTCAACGCTAAATATTATTCTCGTCCATGTTTGGGCGTTCAATTTTTGCGTCTAATTAATTCGACGCTAATTTTCATTTGCGTCGAAATTTTGGATTTTTACGTCGATTATTTTCGACGCTAAATGACATAATTTTTGTAATGAACCAATAGTTAGCTATATTTAGGCTCTCTTTGAAGTACAGTAGGCATAAGAGAAATGTACTCTTCTCATCCAGACCCTAAGTGAACTCTTAAAAGTAGGTTATTTGTCTTGAGAAAAAATATACGTATATTTTTTTAATCATAATATCATATTAATTAAAAAATGGGCTCTTTGTCTTGAAGAATAAAAATCACCTTTGACAAATAAAAACATAAAAAATCTCATATGATTAATTAAACCCTTAATCAATCACATAAAACAAAAGACAATTAACAATCAATGAATATCCCAAAAACAAAATTGAGGAAAATAATTAAAAAACACAAAATTTTCTAATCTAATAATGAATCTGAATTCAATGATTATGGACCATCAAAATTAATTTGATCGGGTGAATGGAGAAAGAAATAGAAGAGTGAGTTGAGTGAACGGTTCAATTATAATTTTAAAAAATTAATGAGTGCGAGAGACTTGCAAAAATTCACCAAAAAACACTGCTCTGCTCTCATTAGCAGCCTCTATAAATCACAACTTTTTTCTTAATTTGATATGAGGCTTATTTCAATAGTGAATTGGGCCTAAACAATTTATTATAATTGGGGTTTATTTGAATAGTAAATCAGGCCCCAAACATTTATTAAATTTGGGGGCTTATTTCATTGGCTTAAAAAATTTAATACAAATTGGGGGCTAATAATCATAGATAACGAATATTATGACATGACCCAAAACCGGCCTTGTTATCAGCGTCTGTTTTAAGAATATTAAGAAAAATAATGTAAATGGATATAAAATTCTTACATATGATGACATGTATATAAACCGACAACACAATCGAAGAACCATAAACATGACTTGAAGCTATCCCCTTGATCGGACAACTATGAATTTGATTGTAACTATTATACCTAGACTGTGAACATAATAACATAATCTAACACGAAATCATAAACTGAGAACGTAAATATGGACTGATAATGCAAGTATAATATGAAAACATAAACTTGAAGCAACTTTGAACATGACGTACACCGTAAATATGAATTAAACTGAAAATTTGAATTGAAATCTGTAAACATGAATTATAATTGAGAACATGATAAAATGATTTCAGACCGTAATCGTGACTTGAAAACTGTAACATGAGTTGAGAATGTGAATTATAAATTGTTATATTATGAAATGACTAAAATAATGTTGCAAAATAAAATAAGGGTATTATATATAATTTTATTTAAAATAAAAAATTTACTTAAAATAAGGGTATTATATATATATATACTAGTTTTTGCCCGTGCCTACGGCACGGTGTTACAGAATTTGGCCCGTGCCTACGGCACGATGTTACAGTATTTACTCGTGCCTACGGCACGGTGTTACAGAATTAAATGATTTTATTTTTTAATTAAATGATGCCCGTGCATATGGCATGGTGTTACAGTATTTGCCCGCGCCTACGGCACGGTTTTACAGAATTAAATGATTTTATTTTTTAATTAAATGATTTTATTTTAACTTTATATTTTTTAATTTGAAAATTTTTGACTCTTTCTATCAATCAATTCACTCTATTTCCTCCAATTACCATGAAATGATGTGAGCCGTCAATTAAGCCACATAAAGAGAGCCGTTGGATACACTCTATTTCCTCAAACATCATTCTCCTTTATTATATAGATATATCGTTTTTGTTAAAAAATAAATTATAACCTCCTTGTACACAAAATAGTTTTTTTCGTTTCCTTTTTTTTTTTTTTTTTTTTTTTTTTTTTAATTCTTAAAATTTTCACTGTAAAATACAGCCAAAAAAGGTCTTAAGGATTTCACTCTTGAAAACCCCTAGAAACGTTAGAATAATTATCAGGATCCCTTTCCCGCTCTGGAAGTGGTAATGGCAACTCCTACTCCAACTCAAATCGAAATAGAAGAAGATATCGAAGGCGACCACATCGAAACCACCGATTTATTCTTCGAGAAACTCGGCGATTCAATTCCAATACACTCAGTCGACTCTCAATTCGACCTCCAAAACCCGCCCTCCCTTCCTCTCGCCGTCTCCCAATTCTCTCACCAACTCATCTTCGCCGCCCATTCCTCCGGTCAGCACTCCTCATCTTTTACTTTCAAATCCTATCCTTGATTATTTAATCATTCATAATTTTATTTATGATACAAAAAAACGCTAGGCATTAGGCGTACGGTGGGGACCGCCTAGCGCCTAGGCCTTCTAGGCAGCACCTAGACGGATAGGTTAGGCGACGTTAGGCGGTTTTATTTTTTAATCAAAATATTCGGTTTAGGAATTTTGATTTAATTAGATTTAGGATTAGAATTTAAAGGTAAATAAAAAACTTTTTACTTAATTATAGCCTACATCAATATTTTATCTATTTAAGACCTCCTAAAAAACGGAAACAATAAATAACTAACTAATATGTTATCAATCAATTAAACCCCTAAACAAAGAATAAGCCCTTTTCTTAATCATAAATACATTTTCTATTTTATTTTTTTGGAAACGATGGAAACCCCGCCACCAAATCACCCATTTTGGGCTGCGGCGCAGGTAAAACCACCGGCTGTCCCAGGCTCTTACAAGAAGTGCACCCCCTGGATTCGAACCCAGAACCTCAAGGTGAGATCCTGGACCCTACACCACCAAGCCACACCCCTTGGGGACTCTTAATCATAAATACATTATAAGGAAAGATTATATGATGCATATCTAGACATATTGACAAGGCTAGGGTTAGGATTTGAAGTTTCCGGCTGCTGTCAATGGCAGCTCCGACGGCGGCGTCGATGCATGAGCAACACGCGCCGCTGTCGACGACCATTAACCAACGAACGCGCCACTCCGCCTTGCTCAGAAATGGCCGGCCAACACACCCATGGCATCCAAGCGCCGATATGAGCCACATTTTGTCGTGGACCTACGTTTTTCCGAGTGGCTGCCGCCTAGCCCACCGATTTCCAACAAATCAGAATGGCCAAGCACCGCCTAGCACCTAGCCAGCGTCCAAGCAGCGTAGGCGGCTGATTTTTAGAACACTAATTTTATTACTTGATTGTTTTTGTTAGGGTTTTGTGTGGCGAGGACGAAGGACGTGATTGATGCGGCGAAAGAGATTAAGGAGAATGGGAAAGCTTGTTCTGTGCATAAGTTGAGTGTTGTTGATGTTCCTTTTCAGAATGTTCACATTCTTGCTTTGTCAAATGATGAGTCCACTCTCGCTGTTTCACTTTCTCAATCCGGAGATATTCATTTCTTTTCTGTTCATTCCCTAATTAATAAGGTGCCTTCTCTCTTTCTCTCTTAGGGTTTAGGGTTTATAAGACAGGTTTGTATGCGAGATGTGTATTATTCAATATATTATAATCATTTACTGTTGTGTTTCTACTTTTAATCCGTGTACCGGAATTGAATCAATAACTATCAATTATGAATAAGTGGGTTGTAAAGTTGCCAAGTAAAAGTAGTTTTTGCTTTCGAAATTATGCTGAAACACAACTACTACAATTATATAGTAAGAGTAATTGCTATAAGGGTTATTGGAATGCAGGTGGCAGTAGTTGAGGTGCTGTTTTCTTAATTTTAACTATCAGAGTTCTGTTCCTTTGGAAAGAAAGTGAATGTAAACAGTGGATTTTTATGCCATTTGATTGGATTTATGTTCAAATTTGTGCTCCTCGGTACTTGTTGATGAATTGTTAGTTTATTTCATTTTTGGATTGTACTGTTGTTGTCCAGGAAATTAAACCATCTTTCTCCTGTTCTCTCGATGAATCAACCCATGTTAAGGACATACAATGGAGAAAGAAGGCAGAAAATTCTTTTCTTGTTCTTTCAAATGTTGGGAAATTATATCGTGGAAGTTTGGATGACCCCCTTCAAGATGTCATGGACAATGTTGATGCTGGTATATACTATTCACTTCCCATATTCTATCAAATGTGGATATCTCTAGTTATTAATTATTTGGTTTGTTGGACACTTTTGTGATATGATGCTTCTGTCCTTTTGTTTGTTGGACATCAAGCTATAAACGTACTGCATCTGTGATTGTTTATATACTAAATTAATCAAGGAAATATGATGCAATGTAATTTACAGCTGAAAAGCTATTTATAGCAAGTGATGTAAGTAATTATTTTTGTTGATAATTCTGATCTTGTGACTGAACTTAATCTATATTATTGACTTCTTCACAATGCATTGAGCTGGGTATGTTACAAGGGTTTATTAATTCAGCCTCTAGACTCACTTGCATAGAGGTGCTTGGCTTCAAAGCTCTTTGGATTTTTCTTCACTTATGTTTTTTTTAAATGGGAAGCATGCTTCTTCTTTTCAATTAGTAGAGATAAGTTTCTTGGTAACAATCTTTTTTCGGATTTGGTGATGTTTTCGAGACTCCAGTAGTGGCTAGCAGACTATTATTTGTAAAGGGTGTGAAATGAGAGCCCTTATCAATGATTACAGATGCCTCGGCATAAAAAAACATAATTCCATGAACATGCAAAAGATGTTGGCAGTTGAGCATGATTTGTGCATGGTCAATAAAGAGAGCTGAACACGCTTGTGATACTTTATCAATGATAACGGGTCTGCTTCTTTTGGCTTTTCTTTGCCATAGTTGAATGGAGCGTGGAGGGAAAATTTGTTGCTGTGGCAAAAAAGAATGTTTTTAACATTCTGACATCTAGATTGAAGGAAAGGCTGTGCATATCACTTTCATTCAAGTCATGGGTTGGTGATTCTGATGTAAATTGCAGTGTAAAAGGTAACATTAAACTTGAGTTTTTATTTTTATTTGTCTATTTATGAGAAACTTACCTCTGTGTTCTTTGCTTTCAATCCTTTTAAAACACAAAAGGAGTTATCTTGAATTTTTTCTGATGATTATTTATTAGAAGTCGTGTTTGGTTTTTAATTGACATGCCATAGAAGTAATACTGGAACTAATCTGCAATTTTTTTGGTATGTAAGCCTTTTGTTTTATTGGGTTTCTCATATATAGTGACGCAAGATAAAAAGTGTGGAGAAAGGTGTTGATGAATGTTATGTTATACAAACTTCCCAGTTTAAATGCTGGAAAAAATTGCCAAGTGCAAATGATGTTATTATGCTCGAGTTGATGTCGTTTTTTCCTGAAATAAATCTGTTAATTATTTTCTCTATCTAAAATTTTCTGCAGTCTCATCTCTTAATCAGTTAAACTGAAATATTTATTGAACAATTGTATCAGTGGATTCTATCAGGTGGGTACGGCATGATTGCATCATCCTAGGATGCTTTCAATTAACCGAGGATGGGAAGGAGGAAAATTACCTCGTCCAAGTGATCCGAAGCAAAGATGGCAAAATTACTGATGTTAGTTATTAATCCTGATTTTTTTTTTAATTCCTATTAAGAATTGTATTTGAACTTGAATTAATTTATCTTATCTGTTTGTATAATAGAATAAGGCCGGAGATGACAAGTCATAAGATATGTTTTATTTATCCAGTTGGTCAAAATGGCATTTTATTTGGTGATAACCACAGTAGAAGCAAGAAAGTGACTAGTACAATCAGTTTTCTTGTTGATATTTTGTAACATGATTGTCCGAAATATATCTTGCAGGCTTCTTCAGAGCCAGTTGTTCTATCTTTCAGCGATGTATTTGCAGGTTTCATTGATGACATTCTTCCCTCTGGAACAGGGCCTTATTTGTTCTTGAGTTACTTAGAACAATGGTATGCTGATGTCAACTTCACATCCATGAAATATCTGTTCTTGTTTCTCTCTCTTTCCATACTTTTACTTTTGTTATCTTTACCATTCATGAATACTGAACTTATTTCAGACACTTGTCTGGTGTAAAGTTTTTTTACTTTTCTTTTATTTTTTTAAAAATTTAATTTGTTTATCAAAGCATGCTTGAATTTTAGCCCCCTCCAAATAATTTATACTATGTTTACAAGTTATTGCAGTCTCCTTTGTCCAAAAAGAAAAAACAGTTACAACTTATTGGAGATTGAATTTAAGAGAATTGTACTTAATTTCTGTTATTTGATTTGTTACAAAATACGGTTATTGCTTCGATGAAAAAATTGCGGTTCCAATTTCCCAGGTAGTGAGATTTATTTACGAATCTACAACATTTAGATGTTGGAGAAATTCTCCTTGAGTTAATAAATACTTTTCTTTTTTTGGTAAAATGAGGCAAATTATTTGGCTCAAAATGGGCAAAATGGAAAAAGATCTCCATCCAAAAATTAAAAACATACGAGGCAAGGTAGTTTCAAGCCTGTCTCACCCAGAAGTCAAATAACATTGCACTTATAATGAACAGTTTGCAGCTTTATTGTTCCTGGGTTGAAAAACCTATTACATTTGCTTTTGATTAGAGCTTGTTGAAACTTGGAAGTTCTGAAAAAAGTTATAACTCACTCATTTTGGAACATTGCTTGTCATCTAAATGGGTCCTTTTTGCTTGTTTTTAGGTATACACTCTTATTGGACATTTTAAAGTATTTTTTTCAACTTAATTTTTTTTGTTCTTTATTTTTCTTAATTAATTTATTGTGGATATACGAAACTGCTTTAATTATAGAGGCATAAAGTTAATGAATCATAGAATGAAATTGTGAGAAAAAATAAGAGCACTTGTTAAGACAAGAAACCGATATATTTGAGAAACAATTTGAATTTATGTCAGGAAGATCGACTGTAGAAGCAATACTTTTGCTAATGGGCTTGATGGAACATTATCGAAGTAAACAAAAAGACCTTCATATGGTATTTATTGTTTTAGAAAAATCATACGATAGAGTACCAAGAGAAATTCTTTGGACGGTAATCATTGTTTAAAAAAACGTTTCGAGGCAGCCGCCTCGGACCGCCTCACGGTGTCGGCGCGTCGAGGCGGCGCCTAATATGTTGCTGTCCATTTTCCCGCCTTTCACCGCCTGAGGCACCCTCAAGCATATTCGGCGCGAGGCAGTCGCCTCGCGTTCGATCTTTTTTTTTAAATTTTTTTTTACCACTGAAACGACGACGTTTTGGGGGTGCCAAAACGTCGTCGTTTTGACTTCTTTATAAAATAAAAAAAAATAGCGACGCATTGGAAATTTGGGTTTCTCGTCTCAGGGTTTCTTCTTCGCAGATAATTAGATACTCTAGGGTTTCTTCGTCTCGGGTTTCTTCTTCGCGTCTCGCATTGGAAATTTCGTCTAGGGTTTCTCGTCTCAGCATCGACGCATCAGCTTCTCGGCGTGTCTTCTTCAGCTTCTCGGCGTGTTGTCTTCAGCTTCTCGGCTCGGGAAAGAGCAGGACTTATAACACCCACTCTTGGATCACCAATTCCTGTACTACTGCAACTAGGTGTTGCAATTGAGGTGACATTTTGTTTTGATTGTTTGAATGTTTTCTAATTGTAATGCTGGTTTTCACTCAATCTGACTATGTGTCTTGGCTAGCTATATGAAAATATTTGTTGGATTCGTTACCTGTTATCAGATATTTATTTAAATGATCGATTGAATGTTTTCTACTGTTTGACTTTCAGTAATAGACATGCCTCATATGAATGACTGTTAACTCAGTTATTAAATTCTATACAGTTTAGTTTCAAAACCCACTTAATTTCGACAATCAACAAGAGACAGAAACATTGGAATTAACTACACAGGATCAATATGAATGACTGTGAAACAGGAGTTATGGTAATAAGAATCAACCAAACTCACTACATAGGGGAAATAATAAGTTACAAAAATAAAGCATATATCACTGCTGCAGAATTATAACAGTAGTTACATCTTTAGAAGTTTAAATTATCTCTGAAACTTCCACTGAGTTTAGGGATTAGTTATCAATAATTTTTTGAACATATTATGAATTATGAAGAAGTTAATGTATTTTCAATCAGTTATCAATAGTTTTTTAACATACTATGAATTATGAAGAAATGAATATATTTTGGAATATTTTTCCGATTTTCGGATCGAGGCGCCCGCCTCACCGCCTCGAGGAGGTCCGCCTCGCGCCTCAATAGCCAGCCGCCTCGAGGCGCCGCCACGTATTTTTAAACATTGACGGTAATAGAAAAGAAGGGAGTATATATATTGCTTATATTAAAAGCCATTAAAGATATGTATGAGAGCGCAATGACTTGTGTTAGAACTCAAGGAGAAGTGACAAGGCATTTTCCTATTACCATAGGTTTACACCAAGGTTCTGCATTGAGCTTTTATTTTTTTGCCTTAGTGATGGATGTAATTACAAAGGATATTTAAGATGAGGTGCCGTGGTATATTCTCTTTGTTGATGATATAGTAGAAAAATCTTAGAAGCAAAAGACCTCTGACTAAGTAGGTTAAAAACTGAACACATGATATTTAAGTTTAACAAAGGCCGTATATGTAATGCGGTAGAAATAAGAATTGGTGACCAATCAGAACCAATCTCAAGAAGAAAGTGTATTAAGTACCCAAGGTCTATCATATAAAAAGATGGGGAAATGGATCGAGATGTTACTCGTAGAATTCAATCGGGTTGGACGCTGGAGGAAATGGAGGTGTCCATCTGCAGTATTATGTGATTGCAAAATTCTTTAAAACTTGCAAATTTTATAAGATGGTTGTGAGACATGCTAATGTGATCCAGAATGGGCTCTGTTTGTTGGGCCAAGTTAACTTGAAGTTGTGGCTGATTGCATGGCTTGGTCAAATTGGTGTATTTGGGCCATTTTGGTGGATTTGGAAGATTCCTTGGGTTCTGGAGTTTGGTCCATGCATGAGACTTTATGTGAAGGCTTTATTATGTCTAAAGCAATATTGGAATGGGTCTTGGACGTGCATGGGCTGCCTTGATTGATTTTGGGCTTTATTTCTGAATGGTGCATTAGCAGTGGCAGGATTTGCACAGTCTTCGTATTTTGGACGTAACTTTCTCGTCCGATGTCCGATTTTGGTGATTCAAGTTGCATTGGAAAGAGAACTTGTAGCTCTACAACTTTGTAGCTTATATCCAAGTCCAGTTCGAATGTCTTCTTGGTCAAAATTAGGACGCAAGATATCCCTACGGTTTTTATATTATATTTTTTTAAGGTTATGTGTTGTTTAAGTGCTGGGCTGAACTTTAATTATATTACAAAGCCTACGCACGAAATTTTAAAATATTTTATGTGATATTGGGCTTATTTTATTAAGGTTTTATTATATTTGGGTAGAATTAGGGTTAGCCACCTATTTAAAGGGGCATTATTCATTGTAATTGGGAATTAACTAAGAACATTTTTTTTAACAAAACAAAGTGACTTGTGTCATCTTGAGAGAGTGGATTCTTCCTTGGTTCTACGGAACAAAAGCTTATCAACGTGTGGCAAGCGTTGTGGCGCTGTATCGCTGTTCAAGATTCTCCAAAGAAATAAAGAAAGGTTCTTAAGGGCAAAGTTCTTTAAGGGTTGGACTTGATCTTGGAATGATTTTGTTCTTACAAAATCACGATTCGCGGTTCTTGGGGATTAGAACATGTGGAGGGGTTTGCTTGGCTTTGTTCCAGGCAGGTGTCTATCACATGCAATGCTTTATGAATAGAATGTTGGGCAATAAAGTATCAACATGTCCAAAAAATGAGGCAGCTGAGATTGAGAATGTCCAAATGGATGTGTGGGTGGATAAGGAAAGACAAAGTTGGAAATAAAGAAATTAGGAAGAAAGTGGGTGTAGCACCGATTGAAGAGAAGATGAGAGAAACACGACTAAGATGGTTCAAGCATATCCAACGTAGATCTTTAAATGCTCCGATGAGAAAAAGAGAGCAAATGGTGCTGTCATGTGTCAAGCAAGGTAGGGGAAGACCTAAGTTGACTTGGAAATAAACTATAAAAGTAGACCTAGGTTTGTTGAGCTTGATGAAACAATGATATCTGATAGAGCACAATGGTATCAAAAGATCCATGTAGCCGATCCCACTTAGTGAAAAAAGGCTTTATTTGGTTTGGTTTGGTTTGGTAATTTATTGTTACTTAAATAGGTTAGAGTCAGTAAATTGATGAGAATTTTACTTGATGACACCATCTATTTGACTGTGACTATTTTTGTTTATTTTTTGTATATTTGCTCTTGGAGACTAGTCTTGTATTATATGCCTATTTTAGGGATAGCCTAGAAACTAAAATATGTTTAATTTTGCATATAATAGTGGTGCTAAATTAAATCTTGTTTTTTCTTTAATTTCAGCGAGCTTGCAATTTCTGCGAATAGGAAGAATATAGATCAGCATATTGTGATGTTGGGGTGGTCACTAGGTGATGAAAAGAATGATGTCGCAGTTGTTGATATCGATCGAGATAGTTGGCTCCCAAGGATTGAGCTTCAAGGTGCTTAAACTTGCATTTGGGACTGCAATCTTAAATCAAACAGCAATAGAGTTTTTTTCATTATAATTCTTTTATTAAAAAAATGCAATCTGCATTGTTTAATATTGTCTAATTGAAGATGCAACAGACATCATATTTGTTCGTGGATCCCTAGGAGCATTTAAATGATGACTGCTTGTCTTTACAATTGATTTGGTGTCTCATTTTTACTATTTTCTCAGCCAAGTTTGAAGTTGTCAAGGGGATATTTGTAGACTTTTTGGCGACCTATTTAGATAGTAAATCTGCATCAGAATATAGTTTGAATTTGATTTAAATTCTTATGCTTGCTTTCTGATCATTTATTTATAATACTTATATTGCTTGAGCTTAGTTAGTTTATGCTTATTTTGGGATTTTCCATACTAATTTGATGCACATTTGCTTACATGGTCTTTGTTTCAGATAATGGTGATGATAATTTGATTATGGGACTTTGCATTGATAAAGTTTCTCTCTATGGAAAAGTCAAAGTCCAACTCGGAGTTGAAGAAGAAAGAGAACTTTCACCATATTGTATTCTTATGTGTCTTACTCTGGACGGAAAGCTGATTATGTACCATGTTGCCACGTATATCTCTATAATATTATTCTTGATCTTACCTTGCTATGAATCATCATATGATTATTGCTGCCCATGTAACATCTCGGTCATTTTTTGATGGGGCAAAGCAGTGTTATTACCCTTCTAATGGTATATTTGTCTAGTAGACACTGACTTAAATTTAATCATAGTGTTTCAGGACCATCAGTTTCACCTGATGCTGCTTCTACCCTTTCTGATGAGAGAGATGATGTGCTTGTTGTGCTACCTGTAGATAGTAATCTGCCTAAAGTTTCTTCTAGATCAGAAGAACAAAAGATAGAACCGGTAGCTTCCAGTCTTAAGTCACAGGGTGGGAAGTTAAAGGAACTTGACACAGTTGATACTAGTGAAATTACTATCAAAAGCAACCTGAAGGTTTTTGACAAGTATGAGAGTTCAATATCTATCTCTAACAATCAGGAATTGGAAAATAAAGATGGTCAACAAATACTGAACTCTCTACAGAAAAGTACAAATTGGGTACAATCACCTTCTAAGGCATCTCTCTCCGAGGTACCTAGTTTTGCAGCAAGGGATTCCAGCAAGACAGGAACTCAAAACATTGTTGGATTTGAATGGGGAAGTGCTGGATTTGTCGGAAAATTTCCATCTGACACCCCAAGCTTTTCAAGTCATAAAGACCCACCAAAAAGCTTAGATTTTGGTAAGGAAGCACAAGGAATTTTTGGATTACCTGGCAAACAGACTTCATCTTCTCAGTCATGTTCAAGTGGAAAATTGACATTATCGGAGGACTCCCATGTCAAATCACCTTTTTTACCTTCAACCCATAGTCAAGGCAAAACATCTGAAAATTTTGGCATTGGTGTAGGTGCTGCAAATGTTTCTGGTAGCTTTGTTGGAAAACCTTTCTCCTTGAAAGACGCCACCGGCACTTCAACTTCAGTCAACTTTTCTGATAAACCAGTCCATGGAGACAGTGACAGAGCTTTAACTGGGGCGGAGAATATTGAATCATTGTCTTCCGTTCACAGCACACAATTTTCATCGCAGCAAAATTTTGCATCAGGAAAGTCTCACAATCAAAAGCTTTATCCTTCCAAGGGTGACTTCAAAACTCCGCCCCTTTCAGGGATGTTCAATTCAGAATCAAACTTGTCCAAGCAATCTGGCAATGTAATGAATGTCTTAGGATCTCTGTTCATTACTTTGCACACTTCTTTCATATTGGGTGATAAGCAATTTCATTTTCTTTTTTCTGTTTCTTCTGCTGTTCCTGCAGACCTTTCTGTTATGTTGATCTAAATGCGGAACTTGTTCCTTGTATGACTTAATAAGTTGGAGCCAGCATTATTCGAAATATTTGTGGAAAATTGTTTGGTTAATTTCTATGCAAGCTCATTCTAGTTTTACAATCTTTATGTTATGCATAAATTTTCACAATCATCGTGTTATTAGCGGAGACTCACTAAGTCAGTATTGAGTGTTGAAAATGGAAAAAGGCTTTTATTCTATCACTCTTTTGTTCACATGATTCTTTTATCATTGTTTGTTAATGAATTCAGGCAATGGTTCTTGTTTAATTTTGTCATGTGTACTTGTGCTGTGCATTTATCTCGCTCTCTGCCTTGTTTTCAATGGGGGTGTGGAACCTATATATTTCTTAAAACAGATGTTTTCTCTTTTAAATGCCTCTTAGTATCTCTTCTTCTCATTGACAGATTAAAGAAATGGCCAAGGAATTGGATATGCTTCTGCAGTCAATAGAAGAGACAGGAGGCTTCAGGGATGCCTGCACTGTTTTTCAGAAATGTAGAGTTGAAGAACTGGAGGAGGGCATAGGCACTCTTTCTGAGAAATGCAGAATGTGGCGGGTAAATATTCATTCTACATTTATTATATGTGTGTAAGTGTGAGTATGTGGACTCCACACATGTATTTCCTATCTTTTTACTTTTACGAATATTTTATATTTTTATCAAAACAGAAATTGTGAACCTGTGCACATGTTTATAGTTATCAAGTCATTATTGCTTAACATGCCATCAAGGGCACTCACTGCACAATTCTGCGTAGATTAGTTCCTTACATGTAAGGAGAAAGGGGATTGCACAGCAGAACAAACTTGTGAACTTAAAGGATGTTAATTTTTTCCAATTGTACTGTTGATTTCCTCCCATCACTGTATTTTGCCTCTTGTATTTGTGGCATCTAGGATGCTTTTCAAGCATTGACTACTACAGTATATCTATCCTTTTAAACATGGCTATTTGGTGGCACACGCATGCTTTCATTAACGTACTTTGCTCGGTGGTGTTTCCAAGACTCTTTATCTTTATCGTCTTTGGCTTTTTGTAGAGCATTATGGATGAGCGGCTTGAAGAGATCCAGAATCTTGTTGATAAAGCTATTCAAGGTACTGTTTGATCTGTCTGAGCCATTGACATGCAACAACTTCCTTGTAGAGGAATATTACCTTTTACAACATATCAGATGGAAGTTGTATAATTTCCACAGTTTTTAACGACACTAATTTAAGATTGAAAAATCTATTCCTGCATCTTTGACACTCACATACTTCAGTTTTTCGAGGTATTTTTAGTACTCGAGCAACTGGCTTAAATCCAGCATTGTAGTTGAAAAATTATCATCTCAAAATAATGAAGGATTATTTTTTTGTCATTTTTTTTGAAGTAACTTTAGAATATTTTAGGAATGATTCCTAGAAAGTATTATATAAGTAAAAGTTAGCATTTTAGATAATTTAGACCGGCTTTCAGTGTTGGCAAGGAAAATATACATGGAAGGCATTGTTAAGCAAGCTTCTGATAGCCGATATTGGGATCTATGGAATCGCCAGAAGTTGAGTCCTGAACTTGAGCTGAAGCGGCGGCGTATACTAGGTTTAAATCAGGTACATACATCTTCTAGTAATTACACATGGCAGATTGTCAAGCTTGAAGTTTTACTAATCACTGTAACCTGCTCTTCCAGGATTTGACCAATCAGTTAATCGAATTAGAGAGGCATTTCAATAGCATTGAACTCAATAAATTTGGTGAGAATGATGGAATTCATGGAGGTCGGAGTGGTCCTCAGTGTAAGTTTGGGACATCAAGGTACAATTATTCGAGAGAAAATCTCTATGCCGTCTTAATATAAAGTGCTTTCAATCCACTGCGAATGAAAAAATTTCTGAAATTGGTCGATACTATATTTTATTATTGAAAAGTCATTTGAAGTAGATGCAAGAAGTGATTAATGTGAGTATTATAACATTGACCTCTCATGATATTCTTCTCTAGCTGATTTTACCATGCTCTTTGCAGACACCTTCACTCACTGCATAGTTTGCATACCACAATGAGTTCACAATTAGCAGCCGCAGAGCAACTTTCTGAATGCCTTTCCAAACAAATGGCAGTGCTGAGTATAGAATCACCTGTAAAACAACAAAATGTAAAGAAGGAGCTGTTTGAAACAATCGGAATCCCGTATGATGCCTCTTTCAGTTCTCCGGATGTGACAAAAGTTAGGGATCGGTCCGTAATCAAGAAACTAGTAGATTCTTCTGGTTCTGCTGCTATTCAAGATCAGTCAAGGAGACTTCAATCAAGTGCCGTGAAGTGTTATGATCAAGAAACTGCGAGGAGGAGGAGGGACTCTCTGGACAGTGTGAGTTTTTTTTTTTTTTTTGGTTGCTTTTGTATATTGCATTATTTCTCCCTTTGTATATTGCCTTTTGTAGACAGAATATCACACCTGTCTCGAGTTGATGTTCACTCCGATGGTACAACTTGTGAAAATACCGACAGCAATATAAGTTTTCCAACTTGAATTACCTAAACTGATGGATTCAACTTCCCTAGTTTTCCCACTAGGTACCAGTATTCCGGTAATGCAATCTATCTTTATTCAATATAAAAATTGGAATTAATACCCTTTTTATTGCCCCCTTCATCCCCCCCTCCATGTTGAGCCAAGGAGAGCATTTTCAGTTATGTGAATTAGACAAAGTAATTGCATAACTTCAGTTACAAGCATATTTAATTTATAAATAGCAACTTTTACTTGGATTATTTGACAGAAGCTTTTCCCCTCCCTCTTTTATTCTCTCTTCCCCCGCCATCCCTCCTCCATTTTGAGCCAAGGAGATCATTTTCAGTTATGTATGTGAGTTAGACAAAGTAATTGCATACGTTCGATTATAGGCATATCTAATTTATAAATAGCAAGTTTTACTTGGATTATTTGACAGGAAGTCTTTTCTTATCATGCAATGATGTTGATGAATTATGTGTACATTTGTTCTTATGACCTTGTTGCAGAGCTGGGCTAGTTTTGAGCCTCCAAAAACAACTGTGAAAAGGATGCTTTTGCAAGAACGTCAGAAGGGGAGTCCAATGAAATCATCCATGAAGGATAAGCAACAGAGTAGCCCTCAAATGTTCGAGGGAGCAGCAATTGTTCGACCAAAGGATCGGACAACCCCAACATCCTCGTATCCATCTGGAATCAAAGGTTAGCCTTAAATCCATTTTAGACTTTTTATAAACATATATACGTATGTATTCAGTTACCAGAACAGTGATTATTTTTCCATTTTTCCTGTAAACATTATCTTCAGCAGGCATGTGGGATACTTCCCTAAAACAGACTTCTGAGAAACAATCAACTGTGTTCAAATGGGCTAGTGATCCTGCAGGACCATCACAAACTACAGGTTTCAAGTCTGCTGTGTTTCAAAGTAACATTGCTTCCACACGATATCCTATGGGATGGCAAATTCATGCTAGGGAAACTGGCGATGTGACTGCAGATAAAACAAGCGGTGTGGTTTCTTTGGGTGAGAAGTCTAATTACAAGTTGATCAACGAGGGCAAGTCTATCATGCAGTTGCAGGCTAACTCGAACATATTCCAAAAACCAATTTCTTCAATGTCGCCCACATTGACACAATCTTTACTGGAAAAACCCAGTGAAATGCCAATCTCAAATAGGAAAGAGATTTTACCAGCAAGTTCAACAATTGGAAGTGAGAAGCACGTGGCAACAAAATCTACCTCTGTTGAATCTGGTAAAAATCATGATGCTCAATTGTCAACCCCAGCTGCTGTTCCCACACCTTTTGCCTTTCCTGGAATAGTTCCAAATTTTGATGCTGCAAACAAAAGCCAGCCTGGTGGAAAACCATCAATCCCTTCCGCATTCTCGTTGTCACTTTCTGCTTCATCATCTCCAGTGATTAGTTCTTCATCAGCTCCTATATTTTCATTTTCAACTTCATCTTCTTCTACCTTATCATCCACAACATCATTCGGTGGATCTTTGAGTAGCTCTATAGATACTAAGGAAACAATTACCGCAACATCCATGACCTTGACTTCCCCCTCAGCTATTGTTTCACCATCTCCACTGTCAGCTTCTTTGCCTGCCACTTCATTGTCAGCTCCTTCGACTACTGCTTTTTCCTCTTCTAGTTGCTTCACACTGCAGGCTCCTGAAACGCCGGTTTCCTTATCCACTCCACCTTCTGTGAAATCAATTCCGGAGTCTCCTAAAACAGAGGTTGAACTTCCCAAGGATAAAGCTAATTCAAATGCAGATGTCAGTGTTACCACACAAACACCGCCGGTGCAGCTCACGTCTCCTGTGTCTGAATCTAGTTCAAAGCTTGAACCTTCAGTATCACCTGCGTCTGCAGTCGGAACTCTAAGTGGATTGGCATCTGGAAGTCAGCTTAGTTTCACAAATATATCAAGCGCCGTTTCTAATGGTGCATTGAATGCACAACCAGAACACTCATCTACTGCCAATACTCTGTTTTCAACACCGCTCCCAACTTCTTCTAGTATCACAGGTGGGAAGAGTGAAAGTTTGGACATTGCAGCTACACGGGAGGATGAGATGGAGGAGGCAGCTCCTGAGACAAGCCATGCTACTGAACTTAGCTTGGATACTTTTGGCAGTTTTGGAATTGGCTCAACTGACAACCCAGCTGCTCCTAAACCAAATCCATTTGGTGGTCCTTTTGGTAATGCTGCTACAAGTTCTACGAGTTCTCCTTTCACTATGACGGTTCCAAGTGGACCGCTTTTCCGGCCTGCTTCTTTTAGTTTTCAATCTCCACAGTCCTCCCCACCGTCTCAGCCAGCAGCTTTTAGTGCATTCTCTGGAGGTTTTGGTACTGGAACAACTGCACAAGTTCCCACTCAAACTGGGTTTGGTCAGCCAGCACACATTGGTACAACTGCACAAGCTCCCACTCAAGGTGGATTTGGTCAGCGAGCACAGATTGGTCAGGGGCAGCAAGCATTGGGATCAGTCCTTGGTTCTTTTGGGCAATCAAGACAAATTGGTGCTGGTCTACCAGGAGCAGGATTCGCTTCTGCCAGTGGTTTTGGAGGTGGTTTTGCTCCCACTAGCTCCACTGGTGGTTTTGCAAGTGCTGCAACTGGAGGGGGATTTGCTGGTGTTACTTCCACTGGTGGTGGGTTTTCTGGTTTGGCCTCAGCTGGTGGGGGTTTTGCTGCTGCAGCTTCAGTTAGTGGGGGATTTGCTGGTGTGGCTTTAACAGACAGAGGATTTGGTGGTTTGGCTTCTGCTGGTGGAGGCTTTGCGGCTGCTGCCCCAGCTGGTGGTGGATTCACTGCTGCAGGTAGTATTTGTTATATTTAATCTTGATTTGGTTCAGATATTTTGAAGATTTGTGGCTCTGCTTTATTCTTTTTTCTTACAAAACTGTACAGGTGGTGGATTTGGGGCTTTCAGCGGCCAACAAGGATCGGGTTTTGGTGGTGGTGCTGGAGGAACCGGAAAACCTTCAGAACTCTTCACGCAGATGAGGAAATAGACTTGACGCGTTTATGAGCACAAGTCTTAGACAGAGCTCTCGTTTCTTTTTTATTTAAGTGCTAAATTCTAGTGTTTATTAAAAGAACTGCAAAAGGATGAGAACTCTTCTCCAAATCCAGTTTTTTCAAACAGTACTAATGTTGAGTTGCTTCATGCCCGATTTTATTTTTACAATTTAAATTTGCTTTTCAACAGGCGCTTGTAATGATCTCTGTGTCCTTGAAAAGTCCTAGTAGTGTTCAATTTTAAAGCCAAAATGTTCTTAGTTGATCAATGACATATCACTCGAGTTAACTTTATTTGGATAATGGCCTCATATTATGCTTGAAGGGAAATGAACCAAGGTATTTGCTTTTATCATAACTTCAAAAACCATAAATAAATATTCAGCATTTTCTTTTATTTCAATATTTTCAATGCTCGAGTATGTGACAAACTAAGCTGTAAATCAAAATTTGAGTACATCATTCAAACGACGACTTGAGAACTTTGTGTTATTAAACAGGAACTTCTCACTCAGATATCTTCATTCTCCATTTATCCCGTCAGAATCTTCTTTTATCTACTTAAACAGGAACTCCTAACTCGGAGATCCTCAGTATGCGCTTATCAAGCATTGCCCTCTGCCGCTTCAGAAGTGATGCCATAGAAGCAACCTGATTATAACATGAGAGAACCATTTTTTTTAAAAGAAGTTTTCAATCAACAGTCGATGTATAAAAAATGTTGAGGAAGCCAGTAGATGGCAGTTAAGCTTAGGTACTTGCAGAAAGCAATCGGAACTAGGAAGGAACAGGAGAGGGGATAAATGCGAAGTCAATAATAGAAAGAAAAGGTAGCGGATTCTTCTTCTTTTTTTTCCTTTCACTTAGTGTAACACAATAATTCATATGTTGATTCATGAGCTAACTATATGTGTTTGCATGCATATCTATATATGGATGAAGAAGATGCTGGACTTGCCTCGGCTCGAAGTTTCAATGCCTCCCTGCCTGGAATTTCTCTCAGATCCTCCATTAAATCTATACAAAAAGTAAAACAAAGAGGGCACATTACCATATTGTCATTCGAACACACTCCAATTAAAGCTCTTGTCTGAACACCCTGTGCCTTTAAAAAAGTTCAGAATGGGTGTAAATAAACCAAACCAGGCTAAACAATTGGCTTATCAAGCTCAGATTATAAAACAGAACAGTTTTAAACTTCAAGTTTGAGCCTGGTTTGAATGGATGTGAAAATAACTGTTAGTTCCAGTTTTATTGGCTTATATCCGTGACAAAACAAGTTCAATTGAGTTGTAATATTTCATGAAGATCTTTGTGCAATTGGACTGGTTTCTGGCTGCTGTGCATCAGACATGCGTTCGTGGTGCGTTCGTTGCAGTGTTCGAACGATTAGCGTTAGTGCTGAGTTCGTTTGTGGGTTCGAACGTGTGGCGTTAGTGGCACGTTCTTTGTTGGGTTCGAACGGGAGCATTCCAGAGAGCAAACGTTCGAGTCACGTTCTTGGTGGTTCGAACGAGGTCATTCCAGAGAGCTCACGTTCGTAGTGCGTTCGATTGGCGTTCGAACGAGTCTTTACAGAAAAGACGCGTTCGTGTTGCGTTCGAGTAACCGTTCGAACGCGACTGCGATCTGAACGTGTTTTTGACCTGCAAAACCCTAGCTTTTCACCCGACCTATAAATATAACACTGTAGCCGCCATTCTTGGTAGTTGAAAAGAGCTGAAACACTTTTCCCTTAAGCCAAATACTCTCAAAGCTTTCAACTCTCTTTGATTCCACCATTGAAGACTTCTTCATCTTATTGTCTTCTCCATTAATGGTGTGAATCCTTCCTTGATAAACCTTCAACACAACTTAACCCAAATTCCCTAATCCTTAAGAGTTCTTTAGGAGGAAGTTTGGTAGTCGGAGTTCCGGCGTTCGAAGTGATACAATCTACTCAGAGACTTCAGAGGTTCTGAAGAAAACCGTAGGTTGCGGACTTAAGGTGTTGCCTTGAGTTCTTGCAGTATTGAGGTACTTGAGTCGGTGAAGTTGTCACCATGGGTCTTGACCATCGCTGTAAGTTTATCTCTATATAGTGGATTGGGCTGGTAGCCGATATACCCGGAGTGGTTTTTACTCGGAAGAGTTTTCCACTTCGTCACCAAAATTATTGTGTTGATTTTGTGTGATTGTTTTACCTTTCCGCAATTTATATTTCGTATTAAATTAATATTGTGGAATTTTTTGTTGTTGGATATTGTGGTTGGTAGTTGATTTCCCATAGACACATTAATTAGGACTTGTCTCAATTAATTGTGATTATTTCCGCATAGGGTCAGAACTTAGGATAACCCCGAATTTTCAATTGGTATCAGAGCCTGAACTCGATCCTTGACCCATTAGCTATGGAGCGTAGTCAACCCTTAAATTGTCCGCCATTTTTTGATGGCACGGAATATTTACATTGGAAGGTTCGCATGAAAGCGTTCCTTAAGTCCTTAGATGAGAGGGTCTGGATGACTGTTGAACACGGGTGGAAACCTCCCGTTGTTATTGTTGATGAGGTATCTTCCCCTAAAGATAAATTGACCTGGACCAAGGACGAATTTGATGCTAGCAATAGGAACAGCAAGGCTGTTAATGCCATACATGGTGCTGTGTGTTCTGCTGAGTTTAGGAGAATCTCAATGTGTGGGATAGCCAAGGATGCTTGGGACATCCTGCAGACTGTGCATGAGGGCACATTGTCTGTTAAAAATAATAGACTCCAGGATTTAGCTACTAGGTTTGAGGTCGCCAGAATGAAAGAAGATGAGACCTTTGATGAGTTTTATGCTGAGATTAACGATATTGTTAACTCTAGTTTTAACCTAGGTGAGACTATTCATACCAGTAGGATAGTTAGGAAAATCCTGAGATCCCTACCTGATAAGTTCCTACCCAAAATCACCGCCATCGAGGAAAGCAATGACCTCGATCAGCTTAATTTAGATGAACTCGTAGGAAAGTGTTAGGACCCAAGAGGCAAAATAGGAAATAGGGAAGGGTAGATAGGTCACTTTAGCTATTTAGGGTTTACATATAAATTAAGATGTTTGTTTCATTTGGGGGCAGGCTACTATTGTTGTTGAATTTGGGATTTGGAGGGGAAAACCCTAGGGAGGTTGCCAACACCTTAATGTTGAGCAGGGCTGGTGAATTAACCTTCACCTTCAACTATCTTTGTTGTTTTCTGTTTCGTTTAATGAATTAAAACATAATATAGCTTCTGTTTTATATGTTTTTGTTCTGAAATTGTTGAGGGATTTTGAGGGTTCTATCAATTGGTATCAGAGCATTACGCTCCTTGGCCTGTATCGTGGGATCGCAGATCTGAGAAGAAGAAGATTGTTGTGTGATTGCAGATCAGAGGAGAAGAAGAAGCTGTTGAGGAAAAAAATAAAAAAAATAAAGAAACCCTAACCCTAAAACTACCAACACCCACCGCCACCCACCACAACCCTCATCACCGTCGGCCGTGACCACCATCTGACTCAGAAGTCACCGGCGACCCTTCATCACCATCGCAACCAGAAAATCATAAAAAAAAAAAAATAAGAAACCCTAACCCTAACACTGCCGCCACCCACCACCACATCCACAGCCACTGTCCTCCGTCGACCAAGCACACCAAAACACCCCCTCACGCCGGCGACCAAAACCCCTCCACTCCCGTCACCAAAAGCCGCCGCAAGCAGCTGCGATCAGCAGCGTTTTTCGCGACGTCGTCGCCGCCTCAGCCACCGTACGCCGTCGATCAAGCCACCATCACACCCCTCTCACGCCGGCGACCTCACCCAACCTCCTGTCACCGCCTATCGACGTCAGAATCGCCGGAAAACACCAGAAACAGCCACCAACTGCCGCTGCATTCTTCGCGTCGATCCGCCGCCTACGGCGAGCTTCTGACGTCGCCGCCACCACCAACGCACTCAGCACGTTCTAATCTTTCAGATCCGACCACCCCTTTGCATTTCCGGCCACCGGCAGGTTATTTACATTTTCACCCCTAAAGTTTCTGATTTTTGCGATTTGGCCAGAAAATTTCAAGTTCTTTCATTTTAGCCCCTGAGCCTACTGTTTGTTGAAAAAAAAAAAATGAGGAATGTTGGGAGTTCGTACGAATTGGATAACATACAGCAAGATGGTTCTATCTGTGACTATATTGACAGGTTCGATTGTGTGGTGGGATCAATGTCTTACATATCCGAGTACCATTTACCGGGCATTTTCATTAATGGATTGCGGTATGAGTTGCAATCTAAGGTTCGAGATGGTTTACAGTACTTGAGGGTTATTGATCTTGAAGGGGTCAAAAAAATAGCCCTAAAGGCGGAAGAGAAACTAGCGGAATTGGACAGATTGGCGGAATTCAGAAAACAGAGAAGGATCAATTCACGTAAGCCTGAAAGATCTCGAGCCGTTAAGGGATTCGTGTACCAGTCAGATGTGAGAAGTTTGGATAGAGTTGAGGAAGATCCTTGGAAAAAAATTGACTCAATGTTAGAGAAGATGCAGAAGATGATAAAAGGATCAGATGCCACCACCTCACTTCAAGAGGCAAGTATTGGCCTACCACCGCTTGTGGAGAACATTGGGAAAAAATCTGAGAACCTTCCAAACGGTCGATCGGGAAAATTCAAGCAACTTCCTGCGGTTGACTTTCAGTTTCGACGTGATAAGGGGATTTGTTTTAGATGTGATGAGCGATTCCATCCGAGGCATGTATGTCAAACTAAGTCGGTTGATTATGTGGATGACGGGGATTCTGTCCCCATGGATGAGAGTGAAGCAAGTAATAAAGATGAATGTAATGAGGTGAAGGGTGAAGAACTTGAAGTAGTGGAGTCTGTAGCCGTTGAGGAGGAGGATCGCGCTCCTAAGGCGACAGAATTGTTAAAGAAACAAGAGCATGCTAAAGGGGAAAAACCATTGCAACTTTGGGAATTGTTGGAGAAAGACAATGAACCAGAACCGTTTGTTATTCATCAGGAGAAGAAATTGGAGGTGTCAGTTGTGCAATTTTTCGGTTTTGTTGGTGGATTTGTTGTCTTCGGATCGGTTCTGCAAAGGATTATTATGCACTCTTATAAATTGGCTGAATTCTTTGGGTATCTGGAGGAAGCTTGGGACTTCATCAGAACAATGCCGTTCAAGCCTGGGATATCCTTTGAGGCGATAGTCATATCCGCGCTCCCACGTTGAGGACAACGTGTTTTTCAAAGGGGGGAGTAATGTTAGGACCCAAGAGGCAAAATAGGAAATAGGGAAGGGTAGATAGGTCACTTTAGCTATTTAGGGTTTACATATAAATTAAGATGTTTGTTTCATTTGGGGGCAGGCTACTATTGTTGTTGAATTTGGGATTTGGAGGGGAAAACCCTAGGGAGGTTGCCAACACCTTAATGTTGAGCAGGGCTGGTGAATTAACCTTCACCTTCAACTATCTTTGTTGTTTTCTGTTTCGTTTAATGAATTAAAACATAATATAGCTTCTGTTTTATATGTTTTTGTTCTGAAATGTTGAGGGATTTTGAGGGTTCTATCAGAAAGCTGCAGGTTTATGAGAAAAAGCTTCCTGGTTTTAGAGAGACAAAAAAGTTTGCGATGAAAATCGCTAAGGAAGTTGTACATGATTCGTTTAGTGATGATGATACCATCAAGGATCATGATTTGGCCTTGTTTGCAAAGAAGTTTAAGAAATTTTTTAAACTTAAGAAGAGTGGCCATAGCAGTAATAGAGATAGGGAGGTTATGCCTAGAGAGAGTAGGCATAGCAGAAAAGAGTATAGAGAGGATATGGGTAGTAGATCCCGTGATATCCAATGCCATGAGTGTGAAGGCTATGGGCATATTCGACCAGAGTGCCCTACATATCTCAGAGCTAAAGGCAAGAAAGCCATGGCTGCCTCTCCTAGTGATTCATCTTCTGATGAGTCTCCTAAAGGCAAGAAAAATTTTATTGCCTTTACTGCTAGTGTGACTGGTGAGAGAGAGATTGTGGTTAATGATGATGATTCAGAAGTCTCTCTTGATGAGTCTGTAGATGAGGAAAGTCTTCAGGTAGCTTATGTTGAACTGTTTAATGAGAGTTTAGCTATTAAGAAGACTAACATAGAGGTCAATAAAAGGCTGAAAGCTGTTGAGCTAGAAAAGAATGAAGCTCAAGCCAAATTTGAGCAAAGCCTTTTGATGCTTGATGACCTGGAGGAGAGGAATAGGGGTCTTATTGATAAGGTCCTAGCTTTAGAGACTGAACTTGAAGATACTAGAACCCAGTTGTCTGTATTTTCTAGTGAGAATAAAAATGTGGACCGTATGTTAGGAATTATTTCTGAGCCTAACTGTGATAAGGCTTCTTCTTCCAAAGCTGTGCCTGTAACAGCTAAACGTGACTTGGGTAAGAAACTTGTTGTGTGTAGTCATGTTTCTCCTCCTGTTGTTCCTCGTCCTGTGCCCCAACCTCAATCTAGAGGTGTTATGGGTAAACCTCGCTCTCGTCCGAGGTTTGTGCCTGTGTGCCACCACTGTGGCAAGGCTGGACATATTAGGCCTAAGTGTTTCATATTGCACAAGCAAAAGAGAAGGCCTAAGAGTGTGTCTCCTATATTTGATTCGTCAAATCTAATGTCTCAAGTTTCTGCACTTACCAAACAAGCTCAATTTTTGAGTGAGAAACTTGCTTTGTTGACTGGAAACTCTCATGTGGAAGAGGTTTCTAGAAAGGTTTGGGTGAAGAAGCAAGATGATTTCCCATCTACTTCTGCATGTCCTGATGGACATGATGAGAGTGCACTTTGGTGTAACTCTGCTTAAAAGATGCATTTTTATTTTCCCATTGCATGTGTGTGTGCGTGTGTCTTATGTTTTTACACGTTTGTTTTATTTTCACAGCATATGGGTGTGTGTGTGTCTTGTTTTTGTTATTTGTCCTTTGGTATATAAGATGGAAACCCGGACATAAATTTCATAGCCGATTCCGAATGGACGGTAGTATAATCTGCACTCGGGATACAACTCCACGTACCATTGAATGTTTTTCAAGCTGTTTTGTGTCTTTATTTTTTTTGTGCTTCAAAACTAAAAAATAAAAAAAAAATTATATTTTTGAAAAAGACCAAAAATATTTTTATGGCTTGTTAGAGCATGAATAGCTTGTGCATGTGATCCTGGTATGTAGGATATATGATTATGCATGTATGATATGCTGTTATTTTTCTTGATGCTCTATATGCATGAGTGTATGTGATAAAAACCTTTGGTATATCCTGTGCTTGCACTTTCACATATACGTTTTTATTTAGTCAAGGCTTGGTCGCATGTATGAGTTTTTGGAATAGCAATCCAATTTCTATCATATCCTGTTTGCTCAATAGTGTGACCTTTGACTAGTTGACCTTGCTATCCCCTTTTTGCAAAAGTAAAAAGAAATAAATTTAAAAAGAAAAATGAGACTCAAGTGCAAAAGAGCCAAAATGGCCAAATTCAAAAGATAAGGGCAAAAACCCTTCACTCGAAAGAGTTGTTAAATATGAGCTCATGATATTTATGGGGTAAATAATATAGCTTGCAACCAATGTTGCTTATTTTCAGGTCCTAGTGGTGCTGGGTTTGAACACATATTTTATGGACTTGGTTTGATTAGAGATGGGTTTATGTGGCTGTCTCCAGCTCATAAATTTAAGATCTTGAGCCTTGATTTGTTGTGCACTTTCTTTCTGTTCACGCAAGCGTTTGATATGCCTTAGTGTTTGGATCATATTCATAAGTGTTGTGTTTAGCAAATTGCAAAATAATGCCTGTTGTTTCATGTCATAATTATCATTTTCTTTTCTGGGTATCATTGTAACTGCTCTTCTGCTGTGCACTGTCTTCATTTCGTTGGTGTTACATTCTTATTTTCGTTCGAACATAATCGTTCGAATCGCGTTCGACTTTAGTTCGAACGCCGTGTCGGTATTTAAATACCTTCGTGCGGTTTTTGTTCGCACATTTCTTTTCTCTCATATTTCTTCTCTGGTTCTTGGTCTTCCTCGCCTTTTTCCTCATTTTTGGTCAGATCCAGCCTCTAATCCTCTGATTCTCGGCTTCGTCTTCCTCATCAAGGTAATTTTTCCCATCTCCCTTCACTGATTTTGTCTTGTTTCTCAAATCTAGAATCTAGGGTTTCGCTTTTGTTGTTTATTTAGCATTCTCTCTTGATTGCAGGCGTATGGTGTCTTGTGTTGTTTATGTGTGTCTATTGTGGCGTAGTGCATCTCGTTGGGGTGTTTTGTTGCTCGGTCTTACGCCATCGCGTTCGAACGAACCCATGAATTTCCGTTCGAACGCTCTTTGCTTTTTTAAATTCTGTTTGTGGTCTTTTTTGGGATTGTTTCTTATCTCTGTGGTTTCTTATATCTCTCTAGATGCCTAAGAAGACTGTTGCTTCAAAGAAACGCCCCCGCGACTCTCTTCCTCGAGATCGTTTTCGCAGTCCAGCTGCTGGTAAATTATTCGATGATCACTTCTCACAGCGAAGTCTATTTCTGGAGCGTAATGTCTTGCAAAATGAACTTCGTGATACCGGGATTGTACCTCTTTTGGTTACTCGTGGTTGGGGTCCTTTTTTATCGGGTTTTGTTGATCCGTCGCCTCAGCTTGTCCAGGAATTCTATTCCAACATGGAGGTTGTTTCTGCCACCTCTTTTTCCGTGTACATTCGGGGCCACTACTTGGATATCGATCATTCGGTATTATCTCGGATTCTGGCTATTCCTGAGGTGCCCTACCCTCAGTTCCCCTGGTCCCCTGCTGATGGCCCTTCAGATCAGCTCGTCATGGACGTTGCCACTGGCCAGCATCGTCCGTTTGGCGGAGGGACTGTTGTTGCTACATTGCTTCCTGCCTATCGTCTGCTCAACCGTATCGTGTGCCATAATCTGTGGCCCAAATCGCATGTGAACACTCAGCCCTTTGCTCGGATTGCGTTTCTCTATGCCATCGAGCAAGGTCTTTCCATCGACATACTCAGTGTGATTGTGCGGGAGATGATACGTATCCGCTCTGCTTCTTATGCTTCCCACACCCTTCCCTATGGGTGTCTCATTCGCCGGATCATCTCGGCTTTGGTTCCAGATTTTGTGCATGATCCTCCTCTTCCTCTCCTCAAGTCTATTGGTCGACAGACTGTGTCTGCAGGCGATGCACATCTTCCTGCTCATGTTCGTGCTCCTGCTCCTGCTCCAGCTCCTAATCCAGCTACTGCTCCGGCTTCTGCTCCACCAGCCTCGGGTTCTGCTTCCTCTTCTTCCGCTGGTCCTTCGTCGGATTTCTACCAGCGCATCTTGGATTCCCATGCTACCATTATCGCTGAGCTTCGCCTGGTCTCCGGTAGCTTATCCGAGGTTCGTTCTTCTGTTCGCCGCCTCGAGGATCAGTTTGCCTGTCACCTGTCATCCTCTCATGCTGCTTCCGTTTCCGATGAGTCGTCAGCTAGCTCGGAGTCTGACTAGCTACTTTGTTTTATTTGCTGGGTTTTATTTGCGTTAGGAGGAGTCTGTTTACTTTTTGGGATCATATTTTTTTGTTAAACTGTGAAGATGTATTCTCACCCTTTTGATTGTTTATGAGATGTTAAGCAAACATTTGTCGTATTTTAATGAAAATATTCTATCTTGAATGTTTCGCTTACTGTCAGTTCTTCATGCATGCTTACGGATATTACTTTTGGTTATTTGCTTCCCATTTATTCTTATGATAAATTTGCGTGCCTGTTTGTGCGGGGGAGTAAGTTTCACATACATGTTTGTTGTTTCACCTGGTGTATGCATGCTTTGTCATTTCGTGACAAAAAGGGGGAGTAATTGGTGATTTGTCGATATCTCCGTTTTAAGGAGAGTTCAGATTAAGGGGGAGACAAATGTTTTACCTGTTTGATGTTATACTTGATAATCTCAATGCTTTTCACGGTATACTGTTGTTTGTGGATGTTTCAGGTAAACAGATTTGTTGCTGAGGCGGTATTGTTTTCAAGACTACTTTGTTAGGTGTTAGATCGAGTCCATTTGTAATAAGTCACTGTTTTGATGGTTGACAGTTGACTATTTTCTTTTTGGGTCTATTACCGTAGTCTTTGTATTAGGTAGTGTTTTGTCACGGAATGCCAAAGGGGGAGATTGTTAGTTCCAGTTTTATTGGCTTATATCCGTGACAAAACAAGTTCAATTGAGTTGTAATCTTTCATGAAGATCTTTGTGCAATTGGACTGGTTTCTGGCTGCTGTGCATCAGACATGCGTTCGTGGTGCGTTCGTTGCAGTGTTCGAACGATTAGCGTTAGTGCTACGTTCGTTTGTGGGTTCGAACATGTGGCGTTAGTGGCACGTTCTTTGTTGGGTTCGAACGGGAGCATTCCAGAGAGCAAACGTTCGAGTCACGTTCTTGGTGGGTTCGAACGAGGTCATTCCAGAGAGCTCACGTTCGTAGTGCGTTCGATTGGCGTTCGAACGAGTCTTTACAGAAAAGACGCGTTCGTGTTGCGTTCGAGTAACCGTTCGAACGCGACTGCGATCTGAACGTGTTTTTGACCTGCAAAACCCTAGCTTTTCACCCGACCTATAAATATAACACTGTAGCCGCCATTCTCGGTAGTTGAAAAGAGCTGAAACACTTTTCCCTTAAGCCAAATACTCTCAAAGCTTTCAACTCTCTTTGATTCCACCATTGAAGACTTCTTCATCTTATTGTCTTCTCCATTAATGGTGTGAATCCTTCCTTGATAAACCTTCAACACAACTTAACCCAAATTCCCTAATCCTTAAGAGTTCTTTAGGAGGAAGTTTGGTAGTCGGAGTTCCGGCGTTCGAAGTGATACAATCTACTCAGAGACTTCAGAGGTTCTGAAGAAAACCGTAGGTTGCGGACTTAAGGTGTTGCCTTGAGTTCTTGCAGTATTGAGGTACTTGAGTCGGTGAAGTTGTCACCATGGGTCTTGACCATCGCTGTAAGTTTATCTCTATATAGTGGATTGGGCTGGTAGCCGATATACCCGGAGTGGTTTTTTACTCGGAAGAGTTTTCCACTTCGTCACCAAAATTATTGTGTTGATTTTGTGTGATTGTTTTACCTTTCCGCAATTTATATTTCGTATTAAATTAATATTGTGGAATTTTTTGTTGTTGGATATTGTGGTTGGTAGTTGATTTCCCATAGACACATTAATTAGGACTTGTCTCAATTAATTGTGATTATTTCCGCATAGGGTCAGAACTTAGGATAACCCCGAATTTTCAATAACAATCTAACCTAAATAACTAAAATACAATGCTTTGTGTTACTCTTAGGAGCAACCTAGTTAGCACTCAATAACAAAGCTTTAGATGGAGCTCACAGCCTCACACTCAATCCATTGCCAAGTGAACTGAACCAAGCTGAGCACAGAAAGATCGATAAAAACTCATTTTAAAAACAACCCTTGCAGCTAAAAATCACAAAAAATAGTGTAATATCTTTAGCCATAGTTGGTTAATAAACAACACAGCACTTGAGGCAAATACATCTTTCATGTCCTTTCAGCATAGCTGAAATCTGAAATCAACATGACTGCCAGGGAAAACAGAAACCATTTTCCGTAGAGTATGAGAATTGTATGCAATATCTTATCCAACGTGTTAAAATAATCAACCATATCTAAAAGGTTTATGCTCTAAGAAAATGGAACTAAGAGTCCAACGTGTTAAAATAATCAACCATATCAAAAAGGTTTACGCTCTAAGAAAATGGAACTAAGAGCACCAAGATCTAAAACATACCCCAAACAGTTTCTCCCATCAACCATCATAATAAAGGAGAAGAAAGAGCAGTCAACAATACCTGCAGCTTGGGTCTCTACTTTATAAACTTGCTTACCAAGATGTTGAACTTGACTTCCAGCATTCCTAAAAATATAACATGTAGTGATCAAAGATAGAGTTAACGAAAATTTAGCAACAAAGAGGCATAATGAAAACCACTTTACTTGAGCTCAGTTTCTCCACATCTCATATCCTTTTCAGCAAGGGCTGCCCTTTCAAGTAGTTTTTTGCTCTCTTTCTTCATCAAGTCAACAGAAAGGTTCAGCTCATTCACATTTTTCTCAGCTCTAACAAACTTTGCCTGTGTGTATATTTGAGGCAAAAGAAGAAAAAGGTTGAACAATTACAGGATCATACAAAATATTGAACCTCAGATTTGACCTCAAGTGAGGTGAACATGTTAAAATACAATCTTATGCAACATTTACTTCTATTAGTAGGCTCATAGGGTGAAAGAAGCATCTATAAACTAAAAAAGGGTAGATACCTCCTCACTTTGAAGTCGACCAAGGGTATGACGAAACAAAAATCTTCTAGGGCCTGCAGTGAAATCCTCGAGAAATCAAATTATAAGATTCAGAATGTTACATGCATGCACAGATATATTTACAGCAGTCAAGAGGTTTAAAATGCAAGAAAAAGAAAGTGTAGAAAGATGTGAAGGACAGAATACAACCCAAAGTTTAAAATGCAAATTAGACCAACATTCTCTTAGGCATTTTATGCTCTTTAAAGTGGAAACTAGGCAGTAGGCACATGACCATCCTTGAGGCAGGTAATTGGCAGTGAGTAATTCACAATTTTACAATCCTTGACTGATACCATATCTCCATTAAACATGTTCAAGCTCTCATTTGTAGTCATAAACATAGGAATAATTAGGTTTCAAAGGTAACACGTCATGAAATGCTTTTTAATTCCTAGCCTCACTTCCTAAAACTAGAGAAAATTGGCTACTTTCCCATCCAAAACTGATCCTAGGTTCCCCTTAATTGCAAAGTTAAGTTCCTTTGTGCCTTCACTACTAGTTATATACTATAGCTACCTACACTTAAGCAACATTATAAAAGTTGATTTCTTATTGATCGTAGATTTGAAGTATTAGTTTTCACAATGAAGACTAAAACCACATTAACAGATTAAGATTATATTGAAAGAAACAAGAATCACCAATTGCTTCCTTGATGCCCAAAAATTATGAAAGTTGCAGGCACAGAAAACCTTTAAAATATCCGAATGGTATCCTTACAGGCTAAGATGTAAATGAATACAGAAAAAAGATTAAACTCATACCCCGCATAACAAGGAGACCAGCTGTAAGAGCAACCCCAATAGCAGCAGCAGGGTGCTCCCCCGCACTCATCAACTCATCTGAAAAAACAATTTCAGAAAGGAAAAACAATGGAAAATAATTTTCAATCATCAATCTCAATCAAACATATTACCAACTGTATCATCTACCTACCAGATAATATTCCAAACCGATGATCTAGTTACCCGAGTCCTTAATAAGTAAAAACCACCGACTAAAGAAAGCAACAAAAATACAAAGGAATACTAAAGTCTAACGGAAGCAAATGAAATGACAAGAAGTGACCTTTAACTTTACTGAAGAAAGCGTCTTCATAAGTTTTATACTGGGAGAGGGCATGCGGCACAAGATCCTACCATAACAACATTGAACGAATCAAAGCAAAGTCGAAATACAAATGTGGGTATAATTAAATTGATAAGGATCATCAGAAAAATCGAAGATTTATGTTACGATTAAACCAAACCTGTAGGGTTTGAAGATGAATGGAAGAGTTTCGTTGAAAAGAACGAGCAGAGCGAATGGCAGTGTCTTTGGATTGAATGACAGAGCGTTGCAGATCTTCTACCCATTCTTTTGCATCATTCGTTTTTATTTCTGATGATGCTAATGCCGGCGTTGCAGCTGGTGGCACTGTTGATTCCCTTTCTTCGCTCATTTTCTTTCCTTTGTCGTGTGCTCCCGACTTTGGCCAACAGCTAAGAGACCAGTTATTTGTTTTAGTTTTAGTTTTAGTTTTAGTTTTTGTTCAAAATTAGCTAATTCCATTAACATTATTATTTTTAATGCATCGGTCGGTTCGGTCGGTTAATCATTGATTTTTTAACCGTAATCGAAATTTTCGGTTAAATAAAAGTGTGACTGATTTAACCAATTTATGACATATAACCATTAACCAATTAACCATTATATTTCGGTCGGTTATGGTTAATTCGATTATTAACCAATCCAATAAATTAAAATTTAATATTTTTTTATAATTTTTAATTAGTAAAATTATATATGATGTAGGTCGGTTCTATCAATTTTTTCGGAACGTTTCAACCAGTCGAACCACTAACGCATTAAATTTTTTGGATCACTAATTCGATCACATATTCACATATCTGATTCTAAAAATACTGATTCTACCTTACATTTGATTAAATATATCTATATTTAATTACATGCGAGAGAAATATTTTTAAACCCTCGATGATTGTCACAGCCTCAGATTTCCTTCCAAACCTGCCATGTTAGAAATTTTAAGGGTCACGAATCCACCACGATGCAAAATCTACACATTTGAAATTTTATGTATTTTTACCTTTAAATTATTGAGAGAAATTAAAAAAAGTCAAAACCAAACTGTTAATGCAGCTTGTCATATATATATATAACTACAACCATTGAGAGTTTACATTAGGGGTGTTCGCGGTGCGGTTCGGGGCGGTTTTTTCGCATTTTATTTCAAACCGCGCGGGTTGGCGGTTTGGGAAATTAGAAAACGAAACCGCAAATTTGATAAGGAAAACCGCGGCGGTTCGGGTTGGCGGTTTAGCGGTTTGGGCGGTTCGGGTCGACGGTTTGGATTATAAATATTTTAAGAAAATTTTGTGTGTTTTCACATTATAATTGAAGAAAAAATTACATAATTTTCATTTATTCATTACATATTGTTATATGATCATTAAATGTCTTAATTTTCATAGTTAAAGAAGAAGAAAAATATAAAATAATATTTAATTTATACGCGGATCGGCGGTTTAGGCGGTTCGGGTAGCGGTTCGAGTCAAAATATGCGGTTTGGGCGGTTCGCGGTTTGACATGGGTCAAAACCGCACACCGACCCGAAATTTGCGGTTCGATTCGGTGCGGTTCAAAATTATTTTTAATATTTTTTCAAACCGCGCAGTTCGGTTCGGTGCGGTGCGGTTTGATGCGGTTCGCGGTTTGACCCGAAATTGTGTTCACCCATAGTTTACATGCAGACTATCTTAACTCTAAAGAATTAAAGGATTTGCACGCGCTAATATATATATATATATATGGTTTAATTTCGGTTAATCGGTCGGTTCGGTTATACGAGTCTCATAACCGTAACCGAACTGAATAATCGAAAAAGTTAAAAATTTTAACCGCAATAACCGAATTAACCGAACCGTAATAAAAAAAAAAAGGTCGGAACGGTTCGGTTAATCGATTAAAACCGATTAATGCACACCCATATCCATCATCCATTAAATCCATTTAACTTGTATAATCACACAAAATTAATTAATTTCTAATTTCAAAATTAAAACTTAATATTTTGGGTGTTGATATAGGCGTCCGGGTGTGTGCACAGACACCCATATGCATCCGTAAGATATCTGGACGCCCACATCGGGTGCCCATATATGGATATGTATATGGACTTCCGCGTAAAAATATGGACGTTCGGCAGGTCGTTCACTGTAAAATATATCAGAAAACTGATGAAAATTAATATTATTAACCTTATTTGATTAATTTCCAACTGATGAAATGAGCTTTCCAAGATTTTGTGGGTCAAGTTGTGGAAAGATTTCCATGAAGAAAAGATGAGATTAGTGAAGGTCTTTGTCACCGTTAGAAATATTTTGAGAATACAAGTCAAATTTTAAAATAGAATCGAAAATGTGCATTTTCGTAAATTTCCCATAAAAGAACTACAATATAAAAGCCATACCAAATATTTGGCCGCATAACTTTTATGAAAAAATTGCGGCAATTAGAACCTTTATGCATCATCACCGAAGTCCTCAACAACTCGGAACCTTTATGCATCATCGTCGAAGTCCTCAACGACTCAAACATAAACATGTTCTCTTAATTCGAACACAAAAACGACCGTAATAATAATTTTTTCCAATGGTTTAATGATTAAACTTTCTTAGGTTTGAAAAATAAACTGCTTGAAAGTTGAAATAAAAGCTTGTCGCTCATAAACTTGTTTGACGTGCAGGTATAATTTCAAAAACTCGATCCAAACCAATTTAATTTGAAGTTACACACTACTTATGGGCCAATGCAAAAACTACCATCTCTTATATTATGATTTTTTTTTTTTGGTTGGTATTATTGCTAATATTAGTTTTTCGCAGCCACTAGGCTCTCAGCCTAGAAAGACAAAAACTCCCTTCTCCGGTAGGAGTAGAACTCAAGGTTGCATTATATTAGATTATAAGAGAGAGTAGGGATTCGATTCCTCCTGAATTCCATTTTCTAATAGAAATAGCACGGTGTCTATTCTCTTAAATTACGAGTTGATTTCTCCTGTGATGTATTTTTAAAATTTAAAAAAAAAAAAGAAAAGAATAGATGTCTGCAATAGTAGCAACAATAGTATATTCCCTGTGATTGCCCAGTTCTAAACCCATTGGATGCAAATGGGTGTTTAGAAGAAAATATAATACCGATGGTTCTCTACAGACCTTCAAGGCAAGACTAGTTGCTAAAGGTTTTAGACAAAAGGAAGGGATTGACTATTTTGATACATATGCTCATGTAGCAAGAATCACGTCTATAAGGGTGTTGTTTGCTTTAGCATCCATTTATGATTTATACATTCATCAAATGGATGTTAAGACAGCATTCCTAAATGGCGATCTTAATGAAGAGGTATACATGGAGCAACCTGAGGGTTTTGTACTTCCTGGTAATGAAAGGAAAGTTTGCAAATTAGTAAAGTCCTTATATGGTTTAAAACAAGCTCCTAAACATTGGCATGAAAAATTTGATAGTGTGATATTATCATATGGTTTCAAGCATAATGGAGCAGATAAGTGTATTTATTCCAAGTTCACAATTACATATGGTGTGATAGTATGTCTATATGTTGATGACATGTTAGTAATAGGAACTAATATGCAGGGAATAAATGACACTAAGAAGTATTTAACCTCTGTATTTAAAATGAAAGACATGGGAGAGGTTGATACTATCTTAGGAATCAAAGTTAACAAACATAATGAATGATTTGCTTTATGTCAAACACATTACATTGAAAAAATTCTCTCTAAATTTAATCATTTGGATATAGTTAGTGATAAGTGGGTGACTTCCTATCCCACATAGGAAGAGCATTGAGAGTAGAGCTAGTTTATAAAGGCTTGTTACACCAAATAAATCAAATTGGTGTTGGAAAGTTTGGAGGGAAAAATGTTGGAGGGAAATGTAAATGTGTGTGTATAGATATATATATATATATATATATATATATATATATATATAGTTATATATAGTTAATTAATTTTTGTATTATTTTAAGAAAACAGTTTTAACTGTTTTTAAAGACCAACAGTTGTGTCATTTTGAAGTGCTATTACCTTTTGAAGTGTTATGACTTTAGAATTTTATATATGACTTTCCACTTCTGTTTTTCAATAAAAATATACAACAACTTCCATAATTTCTACTTACTCTCAAAACGAATCTTGGTTACATGTTCTTGGAGAATTTCTAGAATTGCTATCTAGAAATTCTGTCTGGCTTTGTATATCCTGAAGGAACTGCCATTAATCCGGTAGCAACATAGTAGGGGCATAATTCCTTTAAGAACAGTGAATACACGTCAAAGCCTTCATCTATATTATTGTTATGTTTTTCTAACATTTTTACCCCGAGAAAGTTCGGATATTAAAGAGGGATAGAATGTGATTTGTACTTGGCCAAAAGATTATGATGAAGGTATAGAATCCAACTTGCATTCACTCTCCACCACCACCATAATTGCAAGCTTCCAAGACACTTTATGTGGAGTTTGAAAATGGTGTTACAAAGTTTGAAAATGGAGCAAACTTACAAACAAACTTTAGGTAGATCACTATTCCTTTGTTGACATTTGAGTCTTGTGTTTTGCTATAAATTGAGAGCTCATTGAGAGTTTAAAGCACCTCAAAAACATTAAGCTTCAAGAGAGAAAGCTTAGAGAGTGTAGAAGTGGGGTTTTTTTTTTTGGTAAAGTTTAAACACTTTGTAATTTCTATTCTTGTAAGTGATAGAATCGGTTTTTCCTCAAAAATACTCTATAGTGATCAGAGAATCACAACAAATAGTATCAGAGCTTTGTTTATATATTGGGGTCACAAAATCGAAGAATGGAACTTGGTTCGAAAAATTTAGGTTTCAGGAAAGTTGTCAAAAATTAATTTTGAGCATACCATCAATTAGTTCACGTCGAGATGAGCACGGTGGTATTACCCGGCGATCGAATAGAGGTCCACGGAAGTCGTACGCGCGCGCCGGTGATTGAGTCACACTCTCACACATGCGCCTCACGCGCTGCTGGAGGTTGAAGACGATGATATGTCATCCACGTTAGCATACGTCAGCGCACAATCGGCAGCCACATGAGCGCACAGTCAGCAGACTTGTCAATGCACAGTCAGCAGCCACGTCAGCGACATGTCATCTGCCACGTCATCAAGCCGGTTCCACTGTTGCCACATCATCAGCCACGTCAGCACACATGGTAAATTTCATTGATCCCCCTGAAGTCTCTGAAATTTATATTTTAGCCCCATAAATTTTAGAAGATTACAAATCGGCCCATGTGTCGGATTTGGACCAACGAAGTGTCTAATCAACCATTTTCGATCGTTCCGGACACAACGGTAACCTCTGATTTGTGAAATTCGGTCCCAATTTTGTCCTATTTTAATTTTAAACTGTAAACTTAAAATGAAAATGGAAGATTCCTCTTCTGATGCGATGATCAAGCTGACATCAACCAATTACTCCCTCTGGAGGTCTCGGATGATAAATTAATTGCACTACAAAGATATGTTCGATATGATCGAGGTGAAATGAGTGAGACCAAATTCTGTCAAAGATGGTGACTGGAATAAACTCAACAACATAACTCCGGGTCAGATTAGGCAGTGGATCGGCCACAATATCTTCCACCACGTAGCATAGGATACAGTCATACAGATGCTTACGAAATGTGGATAAAACTGGAAGGCATGTTCCAGGCAAAGACAACTCGAAATAAAGCATTGTTATTGGGGCGGTTGGTGAATTTGAAGCTAAGGATTGGAACTTTCGTTGCAGAACACACCAATGAGTTCCAGTGCTTGGTGAATCAGCTGTCTGCAGTAGACATGCAGCTGGGAGATGAAGTACAAGCTCTTCTACTACTTAGTTCTCTTCCTAATAGCTGGGAGACATTAGTGGTTACTCTCAGCAATTTAGCTTCAGGAGGTAAACTTATCATGCCTATGGTAAAAGATTCCATGTCGAATGAAGAGT
This sequence comes from Zanthoxylum bungeanum, assembly GCA_019454045.1. NCBI lineage: Eukaryota > Viridiplantae > Streptophyta > Magnoliopsida > Sapindales > Rutaceae > Zanthoxylum > Zanthoxylum bungeanum. The sequence continues at coordinate 181,509 of SKCR01041377.1, read as the reverse complement.
TCATGAGAAAAGATGTTGGCTCAAAATAGACAGAAGCATTCATTACAGAGATTCAAGGAAGACATCTAGAAAGAGAAAAAAAAAAGGCATAAGTGCAACCAGAGGTAGATCCTCGGATGGAAGGAAGTCTACCTATAAGTGTTACCATTATGACATAATATGTTACTTAAAGAAGAATTGTTGGAAACTGCAATGAGAGCATGGTCAAGGCAATCACCTGCCGAAGAATAACGAATGAGAGACACTAGTTGTTGTCCAAGAAGATGTAGCTATATGCTTCATACATGAAGAAATATGTCTTCCCAACGCAACCCAAGATATTGAGTGGGTGGTAAATACTGCAGCATCTTACCACGTCACTTCTCACAAAGATTTCTTCACAACCTATAAAGCAAGAGACTTTGGTTCATTGAAGATGAGAAATATCAGTTCCTGGGGATAATATGAATGAGTGATATTCAGTTGCGGACAAATGTTGGGTGTACTTTAACTTTGAAGAATGTCATGTATGTTTCAGAACTTCGACTGAATATACTCTAGGGATAGCCCTTGACAAACAGGGCTATGACAATCATTTCAGAAATGGCACATGGAGAATGACAAAAGGTGCCATTATTATCGCCCGAGGACATACTTGCGGCACACTATACAAGACTCATATGAAGATTTGTGTAGACGGCCTCAATGTAGTTGAAAAAAAAATTCTCAAAATCTGTGGAACCAGAGACTCGGTCACATGAGTAAAAGGGGGTTGTCTACCCTGACTAAGAAGAAGCTTACCAATGATGTTGCACAAGGTCCTTGCAATCACTACTTATTTGGTAAGCAACACAGAGTCTCATTTAAATTCTCTTCTACGAGAAGATCAGAGTTGCTCAGTCCGGTGCACTCTGATATTTGTGGTCCATTGGAGGTTGATTCATTGGGCTGTAACAAGTATTTTTTGGCTTTCATTGATGATGCTTCTCAGAAAATCTTGGTGTAATTCCTGAAGATAAAGGATCAGGTCCTAAATCAGTTCAAACTGTTTCATGCCATGATCGAGCATGAAACAGGGAAGAAGTTGAAGTGCCTCCACACAGATGATGGAGGCGAGTACAGTTCCAATGAGTTCGATGCCTACTGTAGGAGACATGACATTCAACATGAGAGAACCGCTCCACGTACCCCACAACATAATGGTGTAGCTGTAAGAATGAACTGCACCATTATGGATAAAGTCAAAAGAATGATCAATATGACTAAGTTGCCAAAGCCATTATGGGGAGAAGCTGTCTGTATCGTCTGCTACCTAATCAACAGATCACCATATGTACCATTGAATTCTGAAACTCCGAAGAAAGTGTGTGATAAGTGCATAAAAGTGTACTTTGAATGCTGCTAACTCGGTTTAATTATCATGTTCTTAATCTTAATTAGAGTTTATTTTGTGCTTTGTTATTAGAAAGCAATGAAATATGGATATTGGAGCAATTACGCGTGTTTCGGGATCTTACGGAAGCATCGGACGCGCGTAGGAAGCAAACAGAGATGCAGGATTCAAATCCTGCAAAGCCGGAGGCACGTCGCGACGCGCATGTCCGCACGACGCGTTCCAAAATGCTATTTTGTTCATTTTTAATGCGAATTAGAGTTCCGGGACTTTTCTATATAAACCCAACTTCGTCTTAAACCCTAAAGGAGGAGAAAATCAGAGAGAAACAGAGGGAGAAGCACACAAAAAAAGCCACACATATAAGATTAAGAGAGAAGAACGAATAACTTCAAAGACAAACATGTCGTCTCTCTGATCCATTCAGGTTGTATCTCTATTTCGCATGGAGAACTAATCTCCTAAGCAAAGCTAATGATGAACTCTTGTATTTGAATTTCTATGTTTATGTTGTTGATTTCTTAAGAACCTTTTAAGATTTAATACAATTAATGGTTGTTATTTTCTATTATCTTACGATTCTTGAATCCAAAAATTATGTTTTGTCAACTCCCATATAGATCCAGTCATGCTTCTTCTATGTATGATTTGCGAACTTAGTTGTGACTGGTAAAAGTTGTTTTATGTGTTAGTCTTCTATTGCAGTATTGCCTGAGGGTATATTGTCGACGTTAGATAGCCCGTAATGATGACTTTTGTGTGCTGTTAACATAGAGAAAATAATCATTAATTACCTTAGAATTTGATTATATGTAGAATTGAATATCTTCTGGTTGTTGGTTTGAGATGTGAAACCTACAATTGTGTAATAAAAGGAATCACTAGCTAAATATATGAGTTTGATACAAGAAGGATTCATGATGCTTTGCAACATCTCTCTACTGATATCTTTACGAATTTATCTATAGTTTTTACTTTAATTATTAATTCATTAATTTTCTTTATTTAAGTTATTACTTACGTTTTGTTTGAGTAAATTAGTTCTTGTAATCATCTCTCTGAGGAATCGACACCCCAGCTATATTGCAATAACCGCAAGTTATTTTTGGGCGTAATCAAAATTTGGCGTCGTTGCTAGGGAGACGGTTTACAAGCAAAAAGAGCAGGTTTGATTGGTCAAACACAATGCGTTAACTTCGTTACATACCTTTTTTTATTATTTTACTTATTTTAATTTATTATTTATTCTTTTTATCTATCTATTTTAATTTTCAGTTTTTATTTATTTATTTATCTTATTTCAGTTTTTAGTTTTATTTTAGATTTAAATTTTTAGTTTATTCTTTATATTTTATCTTTGTTTTTTTATTTTTTTATTTATTTTTTTATTTTTGGTTTCTTGTTTTACTTGAGTTTAATAGCATGCCTAGACGTTGGGATAGATTTAGTAGATTCATTAGGATTGGAGAGGAAGACTCAGACCCTGAAAACATATTTGAAAACCTCATTGTCACACCATTCGCGTCTAGCGCACATAATATGAATGAATACGAGAGACCACCCATGAGGACTCTTGAAGAGTACCTCCACCCAACTCGCACAACTACACCTTCGTGAATCATGTTTCCCCCTAATGCACCACACATAGACTTTAGGCCTGGAATGATACAATATCTTCCAACTTTTCACGATTTAGAGAGCGAGAATCCTTATGTGCACATTAGAGAGTTTGAAGAAGTTGTAGCTACCTTCCATGACCAGTTTGGAACCACTGACACAATTAGACTTAAGTTCTTCCCCTTTGCTCTTAAGGATGTAGCTAAGAGCTGGTTGTATTCTTTAAGACCTATGTCAATAGGATCATGTGGTGAGATGACACATGCATTCTTTAACAAATAATTCCCACACCAAAAGACGAATGCCTTGAAAAGACAAATCTCCACCTTCTCCCAGAAAGACAGCGAAACCCTTTGTCAAAGGTGGGAAAGGTATAAGAAGATGTTAGCTAGTTGTCATCACCATGGATATGAGAGTTGACACTTAGTAAGTTATTTTTATGATGGTCTAAGCCCTAGAGAGTGCCAGTTGTTGAGACTATGCGTAATGGTGAGTTTATAAGGAAAGACCATGATAAGGCATTCGAGTATTTAGATGAACTAGTTGAGAAATCTCATACATGGACTGGACCAAATGCCTTGGATAGCACTGATAGGACACACCCCACTTTTTCTAGCAAAAGCCTACACCACTTTAGGGAAGAATATAGCCTTAAGGCACAAGTTGATCTATTAACTGGACAGATGGGAGCCTTAATAGCCAAAGATAGCAAGACGATATATTCAGTAGCCCATCTAGAACACCAAGAGTGTCCTATGTATGGTGAGATGAGAGGAACATATGAAGAATAATGCAATGCATTAGCGACGTATCAGAAGCAGACACCACCACATAGAGGTTATAATGCTCCTCAGTATCACACATCTGCTGTTCCTAGGATTCCTTTAGAGGATACTATTTAAGCATTCATAGAGGCCCAGAAAGCATTTGTGGAGACCTAGAGTACAACCAACCAAAGGTTTGAGTCGTTGATAGCTCATTGTAGGCACTGCATTTTTGCATATTAGTCCCTATGATGAGTCTCATTTGGAGGCACTACCTTTTAAGTCACGGAAGTCACGAGAAACGGACGTCGGAAGGGGAAATTCAGAATAAACAAGGTTCACTGTTTTCGTTCGTGCTGCGTTCGTTAATTCGTTCGAACTCCAAACAGATTGCGGGCGTTCGTGCCGCGTTAGAGGAGGCGTTCGAACGTTGTCGGTAATTCTGATTTTGCTGCTAGCCTCACATTAAGCCCAATTCGCCCAAACCTTGGCCCACACGCCCAAGCCCACTTAAAACACATATTTAACACATGGTGAAATCAAAACAAATCTAAAAATCACATACCAAATTAAAAAGATGTCATGCCTTATTAAAATCAATCGACCAATTATATTCCCAATCAAATATGTATTATTCCTAACTTAAAATATTGTATTCCTAAACCAAACCAATCAAATATTCAACCTTCCTAATCTAAACCAAATTTGTCCCCCATCAATCTAATTCTTTCCTTGTTGAATACCAAATCAAATCCTCCTCTTAATGCCAAAATCCCTTCATTGTGAGACAATGAGTAACCCTAGCTCTCATCTATATAAACATGCACTAACCTAGCCACATCCACTCTCCACTCTCTCTAGTGCACGCCCATTACAAGAAAAGAAGCAAAGAATTTCCAACCCTTTTCCCCTAGCTCATTCATACAAGAAAAGCCTCCCCTAGCTTATACACCTAATATACACACAACTCACACAAATCACAACACACCAAGAGCCCTAGCCACTCACGGAAATAACAAGAAGAAAAAAAGAAATAATCCACTTCATCTCCCCCACTCCACAACCGAAAATAGCAGCCCCTACACCCCCTAAAACACGCATACAGCAGCCCTAAACACACACATAAAACAGCCCCCGAACCACACCATAACATCACCAAAAAGAACACCCAAAATAGTCCATCAAGAACATCAAAACCGCAAAAAAAAAAACAGTAATTAAAATACAGCAGCAAAACAGTAGCAACGGCAGCGAATCGGAGTCAAAAACAGCAGCAAAAGACGGAGAACGACGACTCAAAACAGTAAGACAACGAACGAGAACAGTGAACCAGTGAACCGGAAGAGTTGCGGAGCATCCACCCTTCCGACGATCGTGTACCGTACATCCGAGAGGTGATTTAAAAGGTTAGACCTGAAGGCACTCTTTTTCATTAGTTTATATTCGTTTTCTTTTATTATTGAATTCTATTCGCATGAGAGTCGTTTGTGGATGCATGTTGTGGCTTGAATGAAATGGAAGAGTGTCGTCTCTTGTGGTATATAGGATGGAAACCCAGACGTAAATTCCGTAGCCGAATCCGAATGGACGGTAGTGCGGTCTGTACTTGGGATACAACTCCACGTACCACTTAAGTAAACGGCACCTTCTCTTGTTTTGTGTTGCTTTGGTTTATTTATTTCTCGTCACTTGAATTCTGTATGTTGCTTATTCCTGCATGATCCGATCGAGCGCATGGGCTTAGTAAGTGGAATGAAAGATCCCCTATGGGGAAGGGCTAAAGCCCTTTACCACGATGCTTTGTCGCGCCGGTTGATGTGTGTCCGGTTGAATGCAAGATACGTTCAATCGGGCATGCTTAGTTTGATATGATTGTCTTTATGGTTTTTCATGCATGGTTCAATCAAGCGCATGGGCTTAGTAAGTGGAATGAAAGATCCCATATAGGGAGGGGTTTAAAGCCCTTTACCACGATGCTTTGCCGCGCCGGTTGATGTGTGTCCGGTTGAATGCAAGATACGCTCAATCGGGCATACTTAGTTTGATATGATTGTCTTTATGTTTGTATGCATGATTTGATGTGACGTGCATGGGCTTAGTATGTTGGTCTAAAAGTCCTCTCTTTGAGAGATCAAGAGCCCCAAAAGGCCACCTTTACGGCAGTACTTCGCCGCGCCCCTTTATTTTGTTGTTTATGTATTGCGTCCCATTTCATGCATCAGGTCTGTTCCCGTTCGAACGCGTTTACGAACGCAACTCGAACGCGCATGCATTTTGCCTTATCATGCATCAGGTCTCATTTCCATTCGAACTCGTTCACGAACGTCGTACGAACGTGAGCATTCTGTTTCATTTCTGTTCGAACGCGTTCATAAACGCCACACGAGCGTGAGTATTATGTTTCATTTCCGTTCGAACGCGTTCACAAACGCCATACGAACGTGTGCATTCTGTTTCATTCCCGTTCGAACGCGTTTACGAACGCTACTCGAACGGGAACCTTCTGTTTACCATTCGAACGCGTATACGAACGCTGCACGAACGCATACGGTAAACAGATTCTCTCGCATCACATTACGACATGTCCATCTTAGCATATGGTTACCCCCTTTTTACGCTATGCATTAGTATTACCTCTCTAGTTGTCTATTTCCGTTATGCGGCTACAATATTATTTGTCGTCATTTTGATTTCCTTTACATTACACGCAAATGTTACCATGACTTTTTGTGTTTATATTTACATGAATGATTGAATTCTTATGACGTTATGTGTTTGTTGTTGAGTCACGTCACCGATCTATTTAGATCAGACCTCCGCCTGTTCGTTGGGTGTAGATAGATCCCCAGGGTGTCCTATGTGTATCAAGATAGGATCCGTCGGTTCTGTGTACCAGAGCATATGTAGTCCATACGATTAGCAATCAGATAAAACCATGGGCCCATGGTAAAGTTTAGAAGCTAGTTCTAAACATTCTTTTAGAGATTGCTAATAAAATAGTCGACTGGATAATCTCCATAGAGATTTGACGTTTACATCTATATCTCTGGGATTTATCTGGATACCTGTGATGGAGGAATTATATATTTGACATGACCTCGACCTGTATGATTCAGCGAGATTATCCGTGATCGTCATAATTTATGGGTGGATAAATTATGGACACGAAATTTGATTTCGTGACGGATATACCTGAATCTAGAGAGGCTCAATAATGAAATATATTCGTAGAGCACTAGAGCAACATTATTAAATAATATTGATTATTTATAAAGTCGATTAAGGTTAAACGCAAAATACGTGCTAAAGGAACCCGATAGTCATTTACCTAATTATTGTGTATTTACATTTAATACTTGATTAATTTAAATACACATTGATTAATAGTCAAATTGAGATATTTGACTTATATCTTATATGAATATATGTTTTTGATATTTAATGTAAATATTATACATATATTTAATATATTTGTATTTGATTAATTAATTAATTATTTAATTATTAAATGATTAAATTAATTAAAATATAAATATCTTAACTTAGGATATTTGATTTAAATGGATTAATTGCCTTTGTTGACCAAGTTTTAAATATCTAATAAAGTATTTTTAGATATTTAATCAAGTTGATCAAATTAAAGGTGAAATGAAATTGAAATTATTTTTCTTGTATTTGGCTTGGCCAAATTCGGCCAAGGCTAAAAGTGAAGCAAGTATTTATAATTTTCATTTCATTTTCATTTGATAACCTAATACACTTTACAAAGAACTCCATTAAAGAAACAAAAGAAGCAAGTGAGGAAGAAAAGAAGAAACTAAAGAAAAAGCTTGGATTTAGTAAGTTTTTCCAACTTACTATTAGATAAGAAAATGTTCCTTATGATCTAGGCAACATCTTGTGATGTTCTTAAGTTATTCTTTTCTTTATTATTTGTGTTTTTGATGATGGAAGTTTTGTTGGAAGTGTTGAGCATGTGTGATGAATGAAGTTTGTGACTATTGTAGTTGTAAGCATTCTTTTATGGTTTTGGAAACCTTGTTGCTAATCTAGAGTTGTTGACCCACTCTTAAATGACCTAAATTTGATCTTAAGTTGTTTCATTGTGTTGAGACTTGGATTGGATGGAAGAATGATGATTGAAGTAATTGATTTAACCAATTTGGTCTAATTTGTCCAATTTGAAGAAATTGAAAAATTAGGGTTCATGACTAATTCCAAATTTGGGACTTTTCATTTATGTTGTGTATTTGGATGTGTATATGATGCATATAAAGTTTCATGTTGATTGGATTACATCTTGATGTGTTTTGATGCATGAAATAACAAAATACACAAACTCCCCCTTAGGTGCATTCGGCCAAATGAAAGAAATTTGGGGATTTGGTTGCTTTTGGTGTTTTGATGTTTTGAACATGCTAAGTTCATCTTAAAAATGATTTAGAATCATTCAAAATTGATTTGATCAATTTCAGATTAAAATGGACTAAATACCAAGTGTAAGGGCAATTCGGTAAATTCACTTAAATATGATTTATTTGAATTTTATTTCTTAATTTGATTATTGTAATATTAAATAAATATGTTTATTTAATCAATCCGAGAAAAAGTTTTGAAATCGGAAAATTTGATTTTCCACCGCTTCCGCTGCGTTACCGGATTCTGCCCCTAAAAAAAACCCTACAATTTTATCTATATTTACAGCACACAAAAGTCATCATTACGAGCTAACTAACATCGACAATATACCATCAAGCAATACTGCAGCAGAAAACCAATACATAAAATAACTTTTACCAGTCACAACTAAGTTCGCAAATCACACATAGAAGAAGCATGACTGGATCTATATAAAACATAATTTCTGGATTCAACAATCGTAAGATAATAGAAAATAACAACCATTCATTGTATTAAATGTTAAAAGGTTCTTAAGAAATCAACAACACAAACATAGAAATTCAAATACAAGAGTTCATCATTGGCTTTGCCTAGGAGATTAGTTCTCCATACGGAATAGAGATACAACCTGAATGGATCAGAGAGACAGCATGTTTGTCTTTGAAGTTCTTCATTATTCTCTCTCAATCTTATGTGTGTGGCTCTTTTTGTGTGTTTCTCCTTTGTTTCTCTCTGATTTTCTCCTCCTTTAGGGTTTAGGACAAAGTTGGGTTTATATAGAAAAGTCCTGAAACCCTAATTCACGTTAAAAACAAACAAAACAACATCCTAGAAAGCATTGTGCGTCGCGACGCGCGGCCATGTGCGTTGCCACGCACCTCGGCTTTGCAGGATTTGAATCATGCGTCTCTGCTTGCTTCCTGCGAGCGTCCGATGCTTTCGTAAGATCGCGAAACACGCATAATTGCTCCAAAATCCATATTCCATTTCTTCCTAATAACAAAGCACAAAATAAACTCTAATTAAGATTAAATACATGATAATGAAACCGAGTTAGCAGCGTTCACAGTATACTTTTGTGCACTTATCACAACCCCTAACCAGCTTATTGCTAGTAGGGGTGGGCGCGGTTCGGTTTGGTTCGGTTTTTGCTAAAAACCGAACCAAACCATATTTTATGGTTCGGATTTTGTACCTCCCAAACCAAACCATTAAATAACGGATTGGTTCGGATTGAAAAAATTTTAAACCAACGGTTTACGGATTGGTTCGGTTCGGTTTACGGATTATTATATTTAAAACAAATTTTCATCCATTTAAGTGAAGACAAAAAAAAAAAAAAAAAAACTAATCTATCAAATAAATAGTATGAAGTGCTAGGGTGTAAGCTGTGACTCCATGGAACACATGCACTCCATAAAGAATTGAAAAATGAGGCACAATTAAGTATTGTATTTTTTAAAAATTACCTCGAATAATGATGTTACAATCATTCTAATTAAGAGACAAATCCAACATCTTACTTTCAAGAATAATGATGCTACCATAAAACAAAAAAAAATTAAGAATAAAAGTATTAACAAATAAATTGAAGAATAAAAGTATTAACAAATAAATTTAAGAATAAAAGTATTAACAAACTAATAAAAAGAAAACATAGAATAAAATTAAAAGAAAAATACAAATACAATTTTTTTTATAAAAATATATAATTTTTTTTAATTATAACGGTTCGGTTCGGTTTAACAGGTGCGGTTCGGATTAGCTTCTGAACCGAACCGTAAACCGTTTGGGGTGAGCCAATCTGAACCGCAAACCGAACCGTTAGAAAAAAAACCGCAAATTTGGTTCGGTTTGGTTCGGTTCGGTCGGTTTTTTTACCCACCCCTAATTGTTAGTCCCTAGCAATTTCTAGCGTAAAAATAAAATAAGAACTAAACTAAATTAAAAATAATTAAGAACCATCTAAGCCACTTTCGTAGGGATCACGATTGTATTTAGCGTATGCAACAAACCTTTAAAATCCTAGATGTCTCTAGTGGATGAGTTATAGTCTCGTGAGGGCTTACAGTTATGACACCCACAAACATCATTTAAAATACATGCAAAACAAACTGAAAATAACAAAATAAACTAGTCTCAATAGTTATACACATTGTTTTCCTCAAAGAATCCCTAGTAATAAAACCAGAGAACCTTCAAAGTACTCAAGGTAACTCAAATTCAAGTCTTTGAATAAATCATCTAAGCCAGACTCACTGTGTGTGTGTGGAAAGGTTCATTCACAACTTTATTCCTAGGTAAACAACTCAATGATTTCTTTTAAATATTGGGATCGATAGGTCAAACCAACCTAGATATCTCAATTAAGCTCTGTAATTGCTTTTATGTGCTCAATATGATATGATTTTCTTTTTCTTTCCTTTTTTGTCTCTTTTTTTTTTCAACACACCTACCCTTTAAGGTATCATTTCTCCTCATTATGGTCCTAATACTCGCCCATGGGTAGCTTCACGCTTATCGGTTATAGGTCATTTATTTTCTTTCTTTATAGACTTTTTCTTTTTATTTTTAATCATACCACACATCATAACATAAGCAAATCGGGATAGACATCTAAGAAAACGGTCATTCATCGACATGTAATTTCTTCAACTAGTCACATTGCCAACTACTCAGACTTTCACTGCTAAAAACCTATAATTAAGTACTTACGAGTCTAACCTAGATAAACTATTCAAAACATAAGATAAAAGTACATTAGGAACTTATCATTTCTAAGATTTCACCCTAAAACAAACAATATCATCATTGGAGCATTACTTAACTATCAAAAACTAAAAACAAACAAAATAATTTTTTTATAACAGTTAATATCATGCGCATATATACACCCTCACACTTAAAATTTGCATTGTCCTTAATGTAAGATAAATATAAAGAAAAAGGATTAAGGAACAACACTACCAGGCGCAGAGTTGATCAGGTTCCTACTTGTGAGACTTTAGTTGTATGGCTGTGTAAGTTGTGCTAACTCCTACATAAACACTCATGCAAATAAATAAATAAACATGCAATTAGCACATAATAAAATAAACCAAATAAAATAAATGTAAATGCAAGGGTTGCTTCCCCGCTAGCGCTAAGTTTAACGTCTTCAGCCAGACGTAACTACTCAGGTTGTCATAGTGGTTTCCATCTAACGAACTGATGAAGGCACGAATTTCTGTCTAGCTGCAGCATTTTATCCATTGATCCCCCAGGGTCTGGTGGCTGAAATTCTTGGCTGCACATATTAAAAAGTTGCTTAACCCTTTTTTTAACTTCACATATATCATCTTTAATTGAGCACAGATTCTCCTTCTCCTATTTTTACGGTTCCTTGAGGGCAATTTCAGTTCTGGAGTGTTTGATTCATGGTGTGCAGAAGCTGTTTCTGGCAGAACTGTTTCGAGCATGTATGTATATTGGCACTCATCATCACCATGTGGTTGTTTTTCAACATGAAAAATGTTCACTTCTAGCATCGTATTCCCAAATGATAATTGCATTAGACCATTCCTACATTTGATAAGGGCATTAGTTGTAGCTAGGAAAGGTCTACCTAAGATAAGCGAAATTTTGGACTCAATGTTAACCACAATTGGGTGTCTAAGATAAGGAAATCAACGGGGTAGTAGAATTTATCAATTTGAACTAGAACATCCTCAACTACTCCCCGTGGTGTTCTAACGGATCGGTCAACTAATTGTAAAACTACTGATGTAGGTTTAATCTCACCAAGCCCTAACTACACATAGATTGAATATGACATGAAATTAACACTAGCACCTAAATCTAATAATGCATGTCTGAACTCATGTGTGCCAATGTGGCAGGTTATGGTGGGACATCCCGGATCTTTATACTTAGGTGGAATCCTCTGTTCAATTACTGCACTTGCCTGCTCTGCCAAAAATGCAGTATTTTTCGCATTATGTTTTCTTTTTATGGTGCATAGATCTTTCAAAACCTTTGCATAAGTAAGAACTTATTTTATCACATGTAACAACGAAAGGTTGATCTTTACTTGCTTAAGATGTTCTAGAATTTCACCATTTGGGTCTGGAACTCTCATTGTGGGTCTAAGTGCTTGAGATAAGGGTACTCTAACTTGGAAATGTGTCTCTTGTTTTGCTTGAGGAGTATCTTCACTATTACCCTTAGTGGCATCTACAGTGTTGGAAGTGTCCTTCATACCTACTTCCTTACCACTCATAGTGATTATGACATTAACACTTTTTATATTGGATACCTCATGATTAGCCTGTGCCATGTGTTGCCATTGTGGATTAGTTTGAGCTTGAGATGGGAATTCGACTTTTTCTTGCACATTTAGGACATCAGTCAATTTAGAGACTTGACTCTTAATTTCCTTATTTACTCAACTACATGAGTGTGGGAACACAGGAACTGGGCGACACATGCTGTTCCAGGCTCGGGGGCCTAGTTGGGAGTACGGAGTAGCCAACAGAGGACTAAACCGGAGAATAAGGGAGTCGCCACCCGGTGTGAACCGGGACAAAGATTTAAGGCCGCACTCACCCCTCGCAAGGGAAAACCTCAAACCATTGGGTTCGGAATGGTCCCTTACTTATGCAACTTGTAATGTAAAGATTTATGCAATAATCCAACCAAGCCTATGACATATATTTCCAAGCGTACCACAATCCTAGATTCACATGCTTAAAAGTATAGTTTACATCTAACATACATGAACCAAATCTTATTGCCAAATTCACATGCTCAAAGGTAGGCCTGCCATCTAAGTGTAGAAGATGTCTCATGTGCCCGCAATGGCATCTCAAGTCTAAGAATCACAAGTGCTACTCAACCCGAGAAGATTCTTATTGACGTTGGTGTACCATCCATTAAGAATCTTCGGTGAGTCGTTTAGTGTTTATCCGCTATAAACACCCACACGTCTATACTAGTCTCCAAGACTAATGGTTCATTGAGAAACCATTGGAATCATATATTCCAGTATACGACATGTACCAGTCTCAACGGGTTTACTATACTGACCAGGTAGTGTAAACCTTGACCATGAACTGTCTGAGAATGACAACGTCATGATACTACTCAATGTCAGTTGCGACGTTTTTGCAATAGTACCATGACTAATCATTCTAAGGTCATTACGTCTTTACCATATAAAAAGATACATTATATTATAGAAACTACATATATTATTCATAATAATAATGTTTTACAGAAGTATTCAAAAGAAATACAACCGGTAATTGGCGCTCTGAGCACCAACCCCAACAAAATCTCACACTTGCTCTAGTGCCAATAACGATTGTATCTAATACCCATCGACTCCACGTGTTTATCAAACAGCTTCGGAGGTATGGCATTCGTCAGCGGGTCTGCTATATTATCTTCACTCGGTACCTTACACACGAAAATATCCCCTCGCGACACAATCTCTCGAATGATGTGGTACTTGCGTTCCACATGCTTTGACTTCTGATGCACCCTCGGTTCATTTGCTTGCGCAATGGCTCCAGTATTATCACAGTATAACAAAATCACATTCTCGATACTTGGGACAACTCCCAATTCTGTGATAAAGTTCTTTATCCACACAGCCTCTTTTGCAGCTTCAGAAATTGCAATATATTCCGCCTCAGTGGTGGAATCAGCTGTCGATCCCTGTTTGGAACTGCACCTCCGTTAAGGGTAAATACGAATCCAGATATAGACTTTCTATCATCGTGATCCGATTGGAAATCAGAATCCGTATACCCGTTAACTTGCAGTTCGTTTCCTCCATAAATTATTAACTTATCCTTAGTACTTTTAAGATACTTTAGGATATGTTTAATGGCCATCCAATGGTCATTACCCGGATTGGACTGATATCTACTAGTTACGCTAACAGTGAAACTAATATCAGGCCTCGTACATAACATGGCATACATTATGCTACCCAAACACGAAGCATGAGGTTGGTTAGACATTTTAACCTTCTCATCTTCTGTTTGTGGACACATCTTATTAGAAAGATGAATCCCATGTCTGAACGGTATGTTTGATGTCTTACAGTTACCAAAACTATACCGTTCTAAGATCTTATCTATGTATGTTGATTGGGATAACCCAATCAGCCTCATTTATCTATCTCTATAGAGTTTTATCCCTAAAACATAGGAAGCTTCTCCCAGGTCCTTAATGGAGAAATTCTTACAGAGGTATGCTTTGACGCTTTGTAACATACCTAAATCATTCCCAATGATTAGGATGTCATCAACATATAGGACTAAAAATACGACCATGCTCCCACTGGCCTTCTGATACACACAGGATTCTTCCGAATTCTTGAGAAAACCAGACGATCTAATAATCTCGTCGAATCGAAGATTCCAACTTCGTGAAGCTTGTTTAAGTCTATAAATGGGCTTCTTAAGCTTACATACCATGCCCGAGTTTTCGCTGGACGCAAAACCTTCCGGCTGTTTCATATAGATTTCTTCATCAAGAAATCCATTTAGAAAAGTTGTTTTGACATCCATTTGCCAAATCTCGTAGTCATGATACGCAGCTATAGAAAGCAAAATCCGAATAGACTTAAGCATTGCTACCGGCGAAAAAGTTTCATCGTAGTCGACGCCAGGTCGCTGCGTGTAACCTTTTGCTACCAGTCGGGCCTTGAAAGTTTCAACCTTACCGTCAGGCCCGCGCTTCCTCTTGTAAACCCATTTACATCTGATAGGAACAATTCCTTCGGGAAGCGGAACCAAGTCCCAAACTCGATTCTCATGCATTGAGTCTATCTCGGATTTCATGGCACTTTGCCATTTCACGGAGTCGATGTCCAACATCGATTCTCTATAGGTGAAAGGATCTGTCTCTTCAACTAAGAGAACATCCAGACTATTTTCTTGTATCAAATACAAGCGTTCAGGAGGTCTAGATACCCTTTCCGACCTACGGAGTGTGTGTGTTTAAGGTCATTCATCTACTTGAACTTCAGGTTCCTCCGTTGGTTCGTTGTTTTCAGGTTGGACTTCATCAAGCTCAACTTGTCTATGATTACCTCCTTCTGACAAAAATTCTACTTCTAGAAATTTTGCGAAGCGAGCTACGAACACATTTCGATGCTCGGTATCATAGAACATATATCCCCTCGTATTCGAAGGATATCCGACAAACCTAAACTTTTGCCCTCGAGGCGAAAACTTATCTTGCTGAGTCACCCTGACATAGGTAGGACAACCCCAAACCTTAATATAATTAAGATTTGGTCTCCTACCGAACCATATCTGATACGGAGTCGTAGGAACAGCTTTTGAAGGAATCTTGTTCAAAAGATGTGCGGCTGTTAAGAGAGAGTAGCCCCATAAGTAATATGGAAAATCTGTGAAACTCAACATTGATCGGACCATATCCAATAAAGTCTGATTTCTCCTCTCAGACACTATTGTGCTGTGGAGTACCTGGAGGAGTATATTGAGCGAGAATCTCATTCTTCTTCATATAATCCATGAACTCACCACTCATATATTCGCTGCCTCGATCAGATCGAAGGCATTTAATATATTTACCAGTTTGTTTTTCTACTTCATTTCGGAACTCTTTGAACTTTTCAAAGGTTTCCGATTTATGTCACATCAAATAGACATAACCGTATCGTGACAGATCATCGGTAAAGGTAACGAAGTACGAATAACCACTGTGAGCAGTTTGACTTAGTGGACCACATACATCGGAATGTACGAGTTCCAGTAAGTTGTGGCACGGTGTCCAACACCTGAAAATGGGGCTTTGGTCATCTTACCCTGAATATAGGATTCACAAGTTGGATAGGATTCAATGGTAAGATCTGGTATCAAACCATTCCTAACCAATTGGGTAAGGCGTTTAACGCCAATGTGACCAAGCCTCATATACCAAAGTTCAGTATTATTAATTACAGGTAATCTACGTTTATTAACTCCAGTATTTAATATATTTTTTGAAGTTTGCAATGTATAATGACCATGCTGGTTTGGACAACAAAATATCTGAATATTATTAATGTCATATAAATATAAAGAACTGTTCTTAATATTAATACAAAAGCCTTCTCTATCCAATACAAAAAGTGATATAATATTAGCTACACATCCAGGTACAAAATGGCATTCATTTAACAAAAGTGTCTCATTCGGCAATGAGATCTCGCATACTCCCACTGCAACTGCATCTAAATAGTCTCCACTCCCGAACCGCAACTGCATCTCCCCGGGCTTCAGCCTCCTACTTTCCTTCAGCACATGCAACGAATTGCAAATGTGAATGGGACAAGCAGAATCTAAAATCCAGTTGGATGTAACGGCTTCATAAGCAAAGATAAATCAATAACTGGAAAAATAAATGTACCTGATGTAGATGCTCTATCTCTTCTCAGCTGGGCGATGTAATCAGGACAGTTCATTTTCCAATGTCCGACTTTGCCGCAGTGGTGGCATTTGTCTTCAGAAGCCCTCTTGGGCTTAACAATCTTCGCTTGTTGTTGAGGACCAAAAGCCTTCTTCTTCTTTCCTTTCTTCTTCTTTCCCTTGGACCATCCTTGGGAAGAAGCAAAAAGAGAAGTAGTTCTAGGAGGGCGAGTCGGTACTCCCTTCTTAAGGTCCTCTTCTGCCGTGAGCAACATCCTATGTAGCTCCTGGTAGGTACAGACAATCCCATTCATGTTGAAGTACATCACGAACTGGCGATATGAAGCTGGAAGCGAACCAAGAATGACACTCCTACCGAGAATGTCATTCAAGATGAGATTATGTTGCTCAACTGATCGATCAAATCGATCATCTGAAGAACATGTGGGCTAACATCTTGCCCCTCATCCAGACGCGCATGGAATAGTCCCATTGCGAATTTGTGAACAATCACTTGTCTTGGTTCTCAAACGATTGTCTCAATCGCGTCATCATACTATAGGAATCTAGCATACCATAGTATTGTTTCTTGAGTTTCGGAGATAGTGAACTAAAGATGTATGATTTAACCCTTAAATCATCATCCTTCCAAGTTTCAAAAACTTGGCGTTCCTCCTCCGAAGCATCCGCACCCACAGCAAGGGGCAACAGACCCTCAAGAACATATCCCAGCTTTTCGGAATCGAGGACAATCCTCACATCCAATTCCCAGTCAGCGAAGTTCTCAGCGCCTTTCAGTTTATTCGCATCAAGCATACGCGCAAACTGATTTGTGGATTGTGCCGCCATCGCCAATCTATCATATAGATCACGAAAAACGGTTATCAGAAATTAAGCAGTTTCATATAATATCAAAAGCATAAACTAGATCATGGATTTTTAATCTAAAAATGTCTCTCCCACTAAATCATGCAATACTGTAGTCCCCAAACAGAATAAAAAGATTTAATATTTAAATTAAATACAAATAGTGAAAAGTGGATCCCGTGAATATATTTTAGCTCACATCAGAGGCACGGTCTCGCCTACGTATATTCATCAGGTAGACAACTCATTTTTCAATCACTCAATAGTGACTCATGGGTTTCCGGTCCTGGTCGTTTCTCGTTGTCGCTGCGAAGGCAGGCCCACAAGGAGACGTACCAAGGTTAAACTCGTCAATGATAAACTCAAGTTACTTACGTAATCCTGACAGCTATGACACGTTCAGAATTCCGCTTTCGCTTGAATTATCTAGTATCTGATATACATCCGGTATAAAATAAATCTCTATCGGCTACACCCTCACAGCAGAGGCACGGTCTCGGATGTAGTCACAGAGAAGTATTCATAAACCGTATTGAAAAGACGGACCACATAACATGCATCAAATACATAATTACATTAAAACTTATTAATTAGGGATTTTCCGCTAAGTGTCATACACCATAAATCTAACCAAATTAGATTATAATAAGCATGTATAAAGTCAAGAAAACATGATTAAACATTGATTTAATTAAAGCTAATCATTTTAGGGGGCCTAGAATCAGACTCGCTCTGATACCATTTTGTAGGGGGTTTTTTTAGTGGCAGAATCCGGTAACGCAGCGGAAACGGTGGAAAATCAAATTTTCCGATTTCAAAACTTTTTCTCGGATTGATTAAATAAACATATTTATTTAATATTCCAATAATCAAATTAAGAAATAAAATTCAAATAAATCATATTTAAGTGAATTTACTGAATTGCCCTTACACTTGGTATTTAGTCCATTTTAATCCGAAATTGATCAAATCAATTTTGAATGATTCTAAATCATTTTAAGATGAACTTAGCATGTTCAAAACATCAAAACACCAAAAGCAACCAAATCCCCAAATTTCTTTCATTGGCCGAATGCACCTAAGGGGGAGTTTGTGTATTTTGTCATTTCATGCATCAAAACACATCAAGATGTAATCCAATCAACATGAAACTTTATATGCATCATATACACATCCAAATACACAACATAAATGAAAAGTCCAAAATTTGGAATTAGTCATGAACCCTAATTTTTCAATTTCTTCAAATTGGCAAATTAGACCCAATTGGTTAAATCAATTACTTCAATCATCATTCTTCCATCCAATCCAAGTCTCAACACAATGAAACAACTTAAGATCAAATCTAGGTCATTTAAGAGTGGGTCAACAACTCTAGATTAGCAACAAGGTTTCCAAAACCATAAAAGAATGCTTACAACTACAATAGTCACAAACTTCATTCATCACACATGCTCAACACTTCCAACAAAACTTCCATCATCAAAAACACAAATAATAAAGAAAAGAATAACTTAAGAACATCACAAGATGTTGCCTAGATCATAAGGAATATTTTTATCTAATAGTAAGTTGGAAAAACTTACTAAATCCAAGCTTTTCTTTAGTTTTTCTTTTTTCTCCTTACTTGCTTCTTTGTTTCTTTAATGGAATTCTTTGTAAAGTGTATAGGTTATCAAATGAAATGAAATGAAAATTATAAATACTTGATTCACTTTTAGCCTTGGCCGAATTTGGCCAAGCCAAATACAAGAAAAATAATTTCAATTTCATTTCACCTTTAATTTGATCAACTTGATTAAATATCTAAAAACACTTTATTAGATATTAAAAACTTGGTCAACAAAGGCAACTAAGCCATTTAAATCAAATATCCTAAGTTAAGATATTTATATTTTAATTAATTTAATCATTTAACAATTAAATAATTAATTAATTAATCACAAACAAATATATTAAATATATGTATATATTTACATAAATATCAAAAACATATATTCATATAGGATATAAGTCAAATATCTCAATTTGACTATTAATCAATGTGTATTTAAATTAATCAAGTATTAAATGTAAATACACAATAATTAGGTAAATGACTATCGGGTCCCTTTAGCACGTATCTTGCGTTAACTTTTAAACGACTTTATAAATAATCAATATTATTTAATAATGTCGCTCTAGTGCTCTACGAGTATATTTCATTATTAAGACTCTCTAGATTCAGGTATATCCGTCACGAAATCAAATTTCGTGTCCATAATTTATCCACCCATAAATTATGACGATCACGGATAATCTCGCTGAATCATACAGGTTGAGGTCATGGCAAATGTATAATTCCTCCGTCACAGGTATCCGGATAAATCCCAGAGATATAGATGTAAACGTCAAATCTCTATGGAGATTATCCAGTCGACTATTCTATTAGAAATCTCTAAAAGAATGTTTAGAACTAGCTTCCAAACTTTACCACGGGCCCATGATTTATCTGATTGCTAATCATATAGACTACCTATGCTTTGGTACACAGAACTGACAGATCCTATCTTGATACACATAGGACACCCTGAGGATCTATCTACACCCAACGAACATGCGGAGGTCCGATCTAAATAGATCGGTGACATGACTGCCATCTAAGTGTAGAAGATGTCTCATGTGCCCACAATGGCATCTCAAGTCTAAGAATCACAAGTGCTACTCAACCCGAGAAGATTCTTATTGACGTTGGTTGTACCATCCATTAAGAATCTTCGGTGAGTCGTTAGTGTTTATCCGCTATAAACAACCACAAGTCTATACTAGTCTCCAAGACTAATGGTTTATTGAGAAACCATTGGAATCATATATTTCACTATACGACATGTACAGTCTCAACGGGTTTACTATACTGACCAAGTAGTGTAAACCTTGACCAGGAACTGTCTGAGAATGACAACGTCATGATACTACTCAATGTCAGTTGCGACGCTTTGCAACAGTAAGGTCATTGCGTTTTACCATATAAAAGATAATTATATTATAGAGAAACTGCATATATATTCATAATAATATGTTTTACATAGTATTCAAAAGAAATACAACCGGGAATTGGCGCTCTGAGCACCAACCCCAACAAAAAAATAATCATTAATTACATTAGAATTTGAATATGTGTAGAATTGAATATCTTCCGGTTATTGATTTGGGATGTGGAAACCTATAATTGTGTAATAAAATGAATCACTAGTAAATATAGGAGTTTGATACAAGAGAGATTTCTGATACTTACGACATCTCTCTACTGATCTCTATGAATTTATCTATAGTTTTTACTTTAATTATAAATTCATTCGTTTTCTTTATTTAAGTTATTACTTACGTTTTGTTTGAGTAAATTAGTCCATGTAACCATCTCTTTGAGGAATCGATAACCCGGCTATACTGCGATAACCACAAGTTATTTTTGGCTTAATCAGTAGGGTCTAGTAAGAATCACTCACACTCTCACCTTAGAGTATTCGATTGTTTAGTTGTTGCACATGTATCCAATAAGCTTAGGCAGAAGCTCGATGCAAGGACAACTCCATGTATATTCCTAGGCTATGAAGATGAAGAATTTGGATACATATTATGGGATCCGAAAGAAAATATGGTCATCAGAAGTCAGATGTATGTTTTCTTGAAGACCGGACAATTGAAGACATTGAAAAACCCAAGATGTCTTGTAATTCCAGTGCCGATAGAAATCCAGACCCAGCACCCGTACAATTGACCACAGATAAGGTGCGCAATTAAACACTTCGTAATTTATATTCTTGTAAGTAATAGAATCGATTTTTCCTAAAAAATCACTCTATCGGAGAATCACAACAGAAGGTCTAAGGGCTTAGAGAGGCTGAATTCAGATAAATAGGCTCGACCCCACTATCATATGAGTTACCCTGAGGGCAAAACCTGTTGATGATGAAGCAAGTTGGAATACCGACTCGACCTAATGATGAAGTGTTGGATTTGGCAGCATTATGATTTTTGTAGAAGACGACATGGGGTAGTCTATGCTACCGACCGGAACTGGTTGAGGAAGTTGGAGGAAGTCTGACTAAGCATCATTCATCTCGGTATGTCGATCCGAGGAACGAAGCTGAGACCACAAGATATTTGATACTTGAAGACATATGACGTATGCCCTACTTGGAAGTTTGGGCTTCTAGAAGGCCGATGTGATGGGAGTTGGTCAACAACTCTTATTGGGAAGAGACTTTGTCAGACATAACAGTATCAGAGTAGTTCAAATGTAGGTTGTCACGTCAGCAAAGTGTGTATTATTGGCCAAAAGATTGAAGTGATGAGTTTCTGCTGACAGGGGATAAATGAGTCAGATGTTAGAATGACTATTTGTTGAGTGGTTTGGGAAAGGGTGCATGGGGCAAAGATGGCATCATGATGACGGCTGACATCATAGGTTGGTGGAATAGTTAATTTGGGAGCCTATATAAAGAAGATGGAGATTCAGATTGAAATGTTAGTATTTTTCGCGACTTACTACTTGTAATAGAGCTAAAAGTTTATAAGCTAAAGATAAATAAAGCTTGTCGGTTCCTGATCAGTTGAGAGATTTGTACTGGACTTGTCATAAGATCCGAGGTGTTCAATTTTCAATCTTTTTTTCCTTCCCCACTTGTAGCTCAAGTTGGTCTCGACCCCGAGCAGGTAATAAAAAGATAAACCCATTTTTACTCATGTGGATGTACATTAGACCCACTCTCCACCGAACCACGTAAATCCATGTCTCTATATTTTTCTTGTCTACTTGCTAAGTTTGTTTGGTTCTCTACTAACCAAATAAATTCACTGCTTGATAGAGGTTTTTTCGAGGGATTAATTTTTCCTATTGCCCTTGAAATGAAAAATAACCGTCAACATTCGACGCCGTCTGTAGGGAGCAGTATAAAAATACACTAAAACGATGATGGAAAATGAAAACCATAGAGCTTTGGAGACTTTTTACGGCGGAGTGGATAGAAAAAATGGAAGAAAACATGCGATTGGAAAGAGATAATTCACAAAAGGAAAGATATGTGACTCAGGCCTTTTTGAAAACCATGATGGAGAAGATTGAAAAGTTGGAGAAGGAAACATGAGAGAAAACACAAGTAGGCTTCCATAGAAGGAGATAAGAAATTGCTAGTGGAAAGAAGATAACCGGTGTGGAAGAGGATCAAGAAACTGGGAGAAGAAACGTTCATAAGTAAGGTCAGTGGTTGTGGCTACTGCCGCATCTGTAGAAGAGCCTTGGGAGGAAGAAGACGATAGACGAACCCCAGAATTATCCAGTAACGACTCTTTTTTGGGAAAAATAATTAGGGCAATATCTAAAGTTGGGGCGTTGAGCTCCCAACAGTAGGAGATACCATGCCCGGAGAAGCAAGTATAAAGAATCTTTCGATCGAAGGCAGGAGAACACTGAAAGCCAATTAAAGGATTGGTTTCGGAAGGAGATGGAAAAATGGGAGGATAACATGTAGGAAGGTGTACGGGGCGACCAAGATATGAAGACAACATCCTCTTTCACTAAAGAAGTGTTGGGTGCGAACTTCCCAAAAAGATTAACCATGCCCACGACGGACTCTATAAGGTTAACACATACCCTAAATCCCATGTTGAAAGATTTTTTTTTGCTCATGGAAATCCAAAGCATGGTCGGGGAGGCAATTTGCAAGGTGTTCCCACTAACCTTGGGGTGATTGGCCAGCTTATGGTTCAGAAATATGACTTCATGAAGCATTAGTAGTTTTTCACAGCTTAGGAAGTCATTTGTACGCCGTTTTAAATGAGTATGCGCACCAAGGAAGAAAGTCGAATCACTAAGGACGATGAAGCAGGGTGATAAGTGATGACGAGGCGCTGAAGAATTTCATCGATTGATACCATAACTTGGTATTAGAGGTCGTGGCGTAGGAGTCCTCAGAGGCGTTAGAGAATTTTAAATGAGCTTTAAAGGTTGAGAGGTTGTGGTCTCACCTAAGGATCCAAGAAATACCAGACTACGCCTTGGCCATGTAGCATGCAAGGAAGTTTGTGTTGTTGGAGGAATATGATAAGATAGCTCGAGGAGGAGCTACTCGGGTGAAGAAGGAACCAAGATAAGAAAATTAAAGAGTTACTAGTAGTAGTTGGAGAGGACCAGGCCCAAGGCAAATGGAGTTTAGGCCAATAACACAGGGTAACCCAAGACCTGAGAGGAGGCCCTCGATCAAGGTCGTAGTTGTTAGTGGGGCACGACGTACACTGTCCTAAATAGACCTTTGGCGCAGATAGCTCGGGAGATATATGACAAAGGCTTGCTGAAAGAGCCCGACTCCAGAAGATTCCTAGTTGAGAGAGAGGATAACATGATCTATTGTGCACATCATAATACAATGGGACATGCCACTGAGAATTGCGGAGATTTACAGAGCATGTTAATGACCTTATGAAAAATGGCTAACTTGCATTGATCATTAAGCCACGAGGGTCAGGCAACGAAGTGAGCAGAGGTCTATGTTCATAATAGCCGGAGG
Organism: Zanthoxylum bungeanum; assembly: GCA_019454045.1. Lineage (NCBI taxonomy): Eukaryota > Viridiplantae > Streptophyta > Magnoliopsida > Sapindales > Rutaceae > Zanthoxylum > Zanthoxylum bungeanum. The sequence goes on along the minus strand of SKCR01041377.1, from coordinate 157,538 downwards.
AAAAAAGTTAGCTGGGGATTCGACCTGGGCAAGAAATAATTAATGTCGGATCAATAGCCCCGGAGTAATGACTATAGAGAGGGCCCTGAGGATTCAAAAAATCAGGTCGGTGCCGATAATGTTTACCAATGAGTATAGTTAATAGGGTATTTACAAGAAGTCACAATATGAGAACATTGGCTCGACACTATCTTATTTAAAGTTCTCGGCATCAACTCAACAACTCGCTGATACCGAGAACTATGGGACAAATATTGATGGTGATTTTTTACCATGATGAAGTTAAGATACTAAAGAGGGGTAGAATATGTTTGTACTTGGCCAAAAGAGAATAATGAATATCCAAGTTCCTAGAGAGGCTGAAGTCAAACAGACGGGCTCAACCCCACTATACAGAGAATTTATCTCGAGGACAAAACCTGTTGATGATGAAGCAAGTTGGGATACTGACCCGACCTAAAGAGCAAGTGCTGGATTTGACAGCATTTGATTCTTTTTAGAAGCCGATCATATGTGGTTTATGCTACCGACCCGACCTGGCTGAGGAAGTTGAAGGAAGTTTGACCAAGCATCATTCATATCGATATGCCGACCCGAGAAACGGAGTTGAGACCACAAGATATTTGGTACTTGAAGGCATATATTGTATGCCATACTTGGAAGTTTGGGCTCCTATAAGACTGATGTGACGTGAGTTGATCAACAGCTATCATTGGGAAGAGACTCTGCCATACGGAACAATACCAGAGTAGTTGAACTACATGTTGTTGTTGGAGTTGGTGCTTGGAGTGTCAATCCGAATTGTACATTTTATTATTTATTAATAAAATAACTACATTTTCATTTCATACCTATTAATGGTATTGTCATTATGCGTATTAGATTAATATATAGATATTATAAGAATGATATCGACCTTAGAATAGTTTTGTAGTAATACTGGACACTAGGTAGTCCGACATTGAATACTATTACTATTATAAACTATTCTTAAAGTAAATATTTCTAGTCATTGGTTTTGGAATACGATCGAATTCCTATAACCTAGAAGACTAGCACATGTCATATATTGGAATTGGAGTTCCAATGGTTTAACTCGATGTACCATGAGTTTTGGAAACTCATATAGACGTGTGGGTATTGGTTGGACCGAACACTAAATGACTCACATGTGATTCCTAATAGTTGGAAGTACACACCACCGTCAATAGGAATATCCTCGAGTCGAGTAACATATGTAATCCTTTGACTATATGATAACATTGATTTTGTGTGAGATCCTCCACACTTTAATGCAATGTATGTCAGAAACCTTTCATGGTTTGGCCTCTAAATGTTCGTTGGCTGTGGACCGATGTACTCAGTAATCAAGTGCGAAACAAGATATGATCTGTCGGCTCGTTTGTGTACCATAAATGAGTTTAGGTATCTATGTGAGTAAAGTCATGATTTTTAAAGCTTTGGCCAAATTCGCTTACCTATGGTGGATCACATCAGTTATGAAGAATCATGGACATGTCGACATGAGATGTGCGCCTCAGAAACTTGACAGTGTATTATATGTTTCCTAAGCACAACTCGGATAGCCTATGACGGGGGATTTTTAAACATATGTGATGACCTCGACTTGTATAGTTCAGAAAGGTTGTTCGTGTTCTTCGCGAATTCGGAGATGGCCGAATTGCGTACATATTAGCTAGGCTTATATGACGAACGTGTCTAAACTCAGAGAATCTCAATATGAAGTGTACTCGTTGAGTACTTGGGTAGCCGATTAATTTTGATAAAATATAATATTCGATATTATAATTACCAACTAAAATAATCAAGTGTTATTGGATAACATTGATTATTTACATTGACTTAATTGGATTAATTCAATAATTAAACAAGGGCTTAATTGTAAAATCATAATTATCCCTACCATTTGAGGATATTATGATAATTATAAGTATGTAATAATATGTGGTTTTAGTTTGATTTAATTGGATTAAATCAAAGTGACAAATATTTAACTAATCAATTTCCTAATCCTTGAATTGATTTAATTGGATTAAATCAAAGTGGGAGATAATGGAGATTAGTCACACCTAATTATACATATTTGGACAAATTAGATTAAGTCCACATAAATTTGATTACAACTTTTTTTAATTAAAAATTGCCTAAGTTTTGCTATAAATAACAAGTTTTAGGAATGTTTTAATTAAGCAAAGTAAAAGCTTGAGAAAACTAAGTACAAGCAAATTCTTATAGAAATTAGCCTAAGTTAGATAAGTGTTTAGAGAAGCTTGTAAGGTCTCTACAATATTTCATCTAGGAGAATTCAAGATTGGATTTTGGATTGAAGCTTGCTAAAATTGGAATCAAGATTGGATCTTGAGTGAAGCTTATAAATCTTGGAGGTTCTCCTACCATTTCAACCAGAGAAGGAGATTGGATCTTTGCATCAAACTTGGTAGGTAAGTTTGAACTTTTCATAAGTTATGTTATTTTATGTATTGGATGCATGATCACATAGCTTAATGTTGAAATGAGGCTAATTAATTGTGTTAGGATGCTTTGAAAGTATAAACATAATATGTTTGTAATTTGGTCAAAATATTTATGTTAGACATAAACATAAAATTATAGTTTGGAACTCTAGATTAAAGCTTAGAGCTATGACTATCATTCTAGAATAATTTGACCACCTTTGGGTGACCTAGAATTGTTCACGAGACATTTCTTATTGGGATTCTAATTTGATTTGTGTATTGGATTTAAAATTTACGCAAATACGTATTTAGAATAAATTTATGTTTTTGTAAAAAAAAAAATTTATATTTTGGAATGCTTGAATTTTGTTCTATAACATGTGTAGATGTTGATTTTGATGTTAAAAATTAATCTTGGATGTTTTGAAATGTTTAGGGAAGACCGAAAGAAATTAGGATAATAGACTCTAATTCCTTCTGCTCACTAGAAAGTGAGCTGAAGGAAATAAATTAAAGAAAATAAAGAAGAAAATTGAAATGTTGATTACACGCACAATGCGCGCGTGCACTGTAGCGCGGGCGTACGCGCTACGCACGCTGATTTTGTTTTTGCTCGTTCTTGAGCTTTCAGACTCCAATTCAGTCTCGGTTTTTTCTATACACTCGTAATAGAATATAGTATTTCATTAAATATTTTAAAATTACACTCATACTTGATATACATGGGTTAGACTCATTTCCACTGCGCGGGGCACCGATCCGACCATAGGGGTTCCACAACTGTCCCAACAGTTGTTACGTCAACAAAGTTTGCAGCAGTGGCTAAAAGATTGAAGCGATGATTTTCTGCTGACATGGGGTAGTTGAGTCAGGTGTTAGAACGACTATTTGTTAAATGGTTAGGGAAAATGAGCATGGGGCAGACGTCATGAGTTATTGGAATAGCGGATTTATGAGCCTATATAAAGGGTATGAAAATTCATATTGAATGGTTAGCATTTTTCGCGTCTCACTACTTGTAATAGAGCTAAGAGCTTCTAAGCTAAAGATAGAGAGAAAGCTGGTCGGTTCCCGATCACTTAAGAGATTTATGTCGGGTTTGTCATAGGACCCGAGGTGTTTAATTTTCAATCTTGTTTTCCTTCTCCACTTGTAGCTCGATTTGATCTCGACCTCGAGCATGTAATAAAAAGATAAACCTTTCTTTTACTCTCATGGATGTAGGTTGGAGCTACTATCTGTCGAACCACGTAAATCCATGTCTCTTTGATTTTCTTATCTTCTTGCTAAGTTTGTGACAAGAAACTCATTATGGTGTTAAACCAAGCAAACCTCGAGTATTCTATATAAACCCTATCAACCTTGAATCTTACGAACAAAGTCTTTTAAAGTCAGCCCTAAACCACCAAGGAATCATGCCATTGACAACCTAAAGATGATGAATCAAAGTGTTTTGTTAGCATTTGGAGACGCCACTAAGTTTGCCACACTTAAATAAGTCGATTTGAACTGGAAATGGGGAATCTCTCCCCTACAAGGTTTCGACAATAGCCATAAAGCTTAAAACTTCAAGTTTTCTTTCAAAGTCGGTGTGTATTACTGAAGCAGAAGAGGATTACAAAGTTTAAATAGGTTACAAATAAAACCCTAGAGGCGTGAAGACAAAAATTCCCTTAAATGGCAAAATTACAATAAGGCCTAAAAAACTATCTTAATTACATCAAAATTAAAGTCAACATAAAATGCATAGGTTTGCCCGAATTACATATAGGCTAGAAATATGCCAAAATCTTCAAAAAGGTCATTGTCTTCAAAAGGTTTATGAACCTTCTTTTAGAACTGATTTTGGCTAAGTGAAGTAGTTTATGGCCCTCTCCATTGAAGCCCACATGTGTCTTTGGTGTGCCCCTGACTTGCTTGTTGCAGCCGTCCATGAAACTCTGAGCTAGACTTGTCATTGCTTCTCTGATCTTTTTGGTCTTTTGTCTTGTGATTGGTCATATTAGTACTTGCAATGGTTCTACTTTGAGGTTGGTCGTGTCTCTTGGTGCTGCGAGTGTGTCTTGATTCATATCAATTTATTTTAATTGCTTGAAGGAGATTTATTCGAGGTATTAATTTTCCGTATTACCTTTTAAACGAAAAACATTCGTCAATATTCTCAATCCAAAAATAGCCTCAATAGTAGGGGTGGCAATTTGGGTCATGATTCGTTTATTCGTTCGATTCGATTCGCTTTAAAGCGAATACGGGTTTGAAAAAATGGATTTGTTTAATAATGGGTCAATTCGATTCGATTCGTTTATTAAACGAATCAAATACGAATTTAAGCTCATTGATTCGTTTAGAATTCGTTTTATTATTTTTATTTACTAGTTTTTGTTAATTTTCAATTAAGATTCGAGAAATTATAGCTAATTATTATAGAAAAAGTAATATTTTCGATATTTGATGATGTATTTTTAGTAAATATATTAATTACATATTTCATATGTATATATTTATGAAGACTTAATGTAAATTAAGTGTGGTAAATTATTTTATTAAATAATATCATTGACTAAACGAATAAACGAATATTCGTATTCGATTCGTTTAATAAACGAATCGAATACGAATCCTGATATTAAGATTCGTTTAATAAACGAATCGAATACGAATCCATCACATTTTGATTCGATTCGTTTAGGATTCGATACAAATTCGATTCGTTGATTCGTTTTTGACACTATTGAGTCAATAGTCAAATTTGCTCACACGGCCTGCACGTGCTGTCTGTACGTGTATCAGAAACGGTTCTGTTTACTTGCTGATCAAAATCAATCAAAGCTGTTATGCTCGTCTTGTTAAAAACTCAACGTTGCTTCTTCGATTCGTAAGAAGAAATTTTCTTTACTGATCCAAAAATCACAGCAATTATAATATATATATATGAGTAGATTTATAGATGACGCGTTGCTGTCCTTGTTCTTGTTCATCGTTTGCGCTTAGACTCAAAGATGAAATCCAAACCTTCCTCCGGGATTACGATCGTCTCCAATACATCGCCGTCATCCTCATCTACATTCAAGTACACTCACTTTCTAACTCATTAATTTCAATTATAATTCAATCAACATATATTATTTTCTTAATTTTTCTTATAATTATTGATAATTAGATAGGTTGCGCGATGATTGGATCCCTAGGAGCATTATACAACGGAGTGCTGTTAATCAATTTAGCCATAGCTTTATTCGCGCTTGTAGCAATTGAAAGTAGCAGTCAAAGTCTCGGCCGAACTTACGCACTTCTTTTATTCTGCGCCATTTTGCTCGACATTTCTTGGTTCATACTGTTCACGCATCAAATCTGGAGCGTTTCGTCAGAGAGTTCTGCAGTGCTTTTTATATTTTCGGTTAGGCTTACATTGGCTATGCAAATTTTAGGGTTTTCAGTGAGACTGTCGTCGTCATTCTTGTGGATTCAGATTTACAGATTGGGAGTTTCTTATGTGGATGCTACTGGGGCTACTTCTAGAGAAGCTGATTTTGATTTAAGAAATAGTTTTTTAAGTCCTACTACTACTCCTGCCGCTGCTGTGCCTGGTGATGTTGCTGTAGGAGGATCTATTTATGACCCTGCTTATTTCTCTTCTCTCTTTGAAGATGGTCAAGAAAATAATGTTTTGTTAGCGGTATGTATGCTATACTCTTTAACTTACATTCTGTTTGTTTTTGTTGGGTACTTTTGTTTTTATTTTAGTAGTGTATTGATTAGTTCGTTGAATTTGTGTGCCTTTTTCATAGTTTCAGGCATTCAGCAGAATATGTTGTTGTTGTTGTTTTTTGAGTAGTAACTATTGGGTTTGGTGATGCCTATTAGTAGTGTTAGAAATCCTAATATATTGTTAGAATCATAATCATAATCATCCAAAGATATGATTATGATTCTATATATCTCTAAGATATTGTTACATAATTATTGAGATATGATTATGTAATCCTAATGGTTTTTAGTATGTTTAGTTTCTATAGTCAACTTGATGTAATGCCTATATAAAGGCATATCTCTTGTAATTATAAGTATACAGAAATATAGAATTGTCTTATTTCTTTACAAGTAGATAGTATTATGGTAACTTGGCTGATGGAAATAGAAAAATAAATGTAAAAGTAAAGATAATGGATGTATATAGAACATGGATATATTGTTCTAAAACAGTATGATTTGGTTATATTTTTGTATTCTATTAGCACTCAATGCTGCATACTTTGTTTGAGAAATTTATATACTGCTGCCTAGGGCTCTATTGATCTTCATTTGCATTGAAGTACTGGGATTGAACTTGTTTGACTCCTCAAGGGCTGTGCCCTGGGTTATAAAGATGAAATGATGAATATTATCAATCCATATATATTGATTAATGAAAACACTGTGTTAATATTGAAACTTTTTACACGCCAACTCTCTTTAAGTATGGCTACACTCTATGAGTCACTTTTTCTTCATATAATGTACATTGCAGTTGCCGTCAGTCAGATGTGTAGGGTTATAACTAAACTCTACCTTGACTTGTTTTTCTTTATGAGAACATATATAATATTAGACACTAGTCATAGATTGTATAGATCACCAAGATATTTCTGTAGACACACACACATTATTTTTTAAAAATATCTGTGTTATCTTATTTTCTTGTGCGTGACTGTATATCAATTATTTCCACTCTTTTATTTGTTTTGTAGGGTCAAAGTGATGGTTTTGGTGATGATGGGTCATCCTCTGGTGCTGAAGTTTCTCACCTTAAGGCATCCATTGGCAGATCTTTTCAGTCTATTGATGTAAGTATAAGTCAATATATTTTCTTATTGATTATGGACTTTTTAGCTACGTTCACATTTTAGCTATGTATTTCAATCTATATATGGGATTTGATTTTCTGCATTGACCATGTACTGCTCTCAAATGGTTATTTTCATAGAACAACCCTTGAAGGAGAAAATTAGGTTTATCTTATAACTAAAGTTGCTAGACTAGGGGTGCGCTTGTTGGAGCGTTAATGCTAGCGTTTTAACGCTCCACCAAACGGGTAAGTTAATGCTAGCGTTAACGCTCACAAATTCATAATCTCACAACATGAGATTATTTTTTGACGCTAGCTTATACTCTAACGTTTGTTCCATAGTTTATAAGCTAGCTTATATTTTCTGGCAATACTCTCTACCAATCACACCCTAGAGTACATGAGATGGCACAAGTAAATGAAGATTATTTTATGTCTTTTAATAATTATAATACTAATATTGATTTAAAAAGAACTCGTAGAATGGGAATTTTTTGTTGACGTAGGATGGAAGCAAAGCAAATGGGGGAAAGTGTTAAAAGAGGATATAGAACCTTATAATCTCACCAAGGTCGCCTCTAGTAGTCTTAACTAGAGGAACTGCAAGGGATCCTCAGTTCCTCACCCTCAAAAGAAGCAAATAAACTTTATTTAATAAATTTGATTACCAGATTTGGAAGTTTTTCCTTCCTACTATATTGCCATATGTTGTTATCCTTAATTTTTCCCTGACACTCCAAACTTTGAGTTTTCTGAGCATGAAGAACAGTTAAAGGAATCCATGGATACAAGGCCAATCAAGAAAAGCTATATTTAGATTTTATTTATCATGAAAATTGTATGTTTACTGTCTGTCTTAGTCATTTAATCATCCTGAATTACTGGTATAATAGTTAGCTTACTCCTAGTTTAGTAAGGCAAATGTAGAGTAATCAAGTGACAAAAGCAAGATTTCCTAATAAGTATTTTAGTCCTAAACAAAGCCAAAGGAATTAAATTGATTTAGCTGATGACTAAATTTCCCCAATGGTAAAATCAAAGAAATACCTCTAGTTGTGAATCGAGTTGATTCCGGGGATCTTGTGAATTATTATCTGCTTCTGGCTGTTTACAAGTGGACTTTTGGATTGGATAAATTTCAGTATTGCATTTGTTGGTTAGAATACACTTGGTAACTCATTTTCACACAAAATGACTTTTTCACACTTGCGATCCTCATCATTCCCAAAAATGTGAGTACAGTGATGACACCTCACGCGATACTTCTTACGGTGGCAACTGTTCTGATGGTCCAGAAGAGACTCTTCAGTAGTAAAATTGCATCCACATACATTGCACTTCATTTCCTCCATTTCCATTTCTCTGTAAAAACTGCTTGGAGAGAGAGAAAAACGGTGTCAAAAAATTAAATCAATGAGAATATGAAGAAGCAAGCAGCAAGAATCACACAACTTCACGCCAAAATTAAAAATTCGTTTATTACATTTTCGTCCTTGAACTTGTTATTTAATTACTGTAGCGGGTTAGATTTTTGTTTACTAATTACTATTAGTTGTTACTTATTTTTCTTTCTAATTAAGAATATTTTTGTTTTTTAAGCGAGGTGTTATAATGATAAATAAAGAAAAGTGGGTTTGTAAATGTTTTTTTAAGGCACCGCCGATAATAAATTGTAATAAATGTAAGTAGGTTTTACTTTCAAAGTAAAATCTGCTTACATTTATTACAATTTATTATCGGCACCGTCTTAAAATTCAAAATAAAACCTACTTCCATTTATTACAATTTATTATCGGCACCGCCTTAAAAAAACATTTACAAAACCATTTTTCTTTATTTATCATCATAACACCTCGCTTAAAAAACAAAAATATTCTTAATTAGAGAGAAAAATAAGTAACAACTAATAGTAATTAGTAAACAAAAATATAACCCGCTACAGTAATTAAATAACAAGTTCAAGGACGAAAATGTAATAAACGAATTTTTAATTTAGGCGTGAAGGTGTGTGCTTCTTGCTGCCTGCTTCTTCATATTCTCCTTGATTTTATTTTTCTGACACCGTTTTCCTCTCTCTCCGAGCAGTTTTTACAGAGAAATGGAAATGCAGGAAATGAAGTGCAATGTATGTGGATGCAATTTTACTACTGAAGAGTCTCTTCTGGACCATCAGAACAGTTGCCACCATAAGAAGTATCGTGTGAGGTGTCATCACTGTACTCACATTTTTAGGAATGATGAGGATCGCAAGTGTGAAAAAGTCATTTTGTGTGAAAATGAGTTACCAAGTGTGTTCTAACCAACAAATGCAATACTGAAATTTATCCAATCCAAAAGTCCACTTGTAAACAGCCAGAAGCAGATAATAATTCACAAGATCCCCGGAATCAACTCGATTCACAACTAGACGTATTTCTTTGATTTTACCATTGGGCAAATTTAGTCATCAGCTAATATTTGGGCCGAAAAAAAAGGTTCTCAAATGCCTTCTTAACAACAGTGGTAGAGCAAATTAAAGCAACCATAAGCATGTTTGGATAGGCCTCTCAATTCTATATGACCAGAATAATTTAAGAACAAAATCCTAATAAGCAGCTGAACATGATTCCTAAAGTTATGGTTACCGCTAAGACCAGTATCAAGTGTAAACTATTTACCCAATCGGATGCATGGCGATGCTGCATCAAACTCTTGCCAAAAGATGGCAACAACAATTACTGTAGTAAAATGTGAGTAAAATGATGACACCTCACACGATACTTCTTACGGTGGCAACTGTTCTGATGGTCCAGAAGAGACTCTTCAGTTGTAAAATTGCATCCACATACATTGCACTTCATTTCATGCATTTCCATTTCTCTGTAAAAACTGCTCGGAGAGAGAGAAAAACGGGTTGTCAGAAAAGTAAAATCAAGGAGAATATGAAGAAGCAGGCAGCAAGAAGCACACACCTTCACGCATAAATTAAAAATTCGTTTATTACATTTTCGTCCTTGAACTTGTTATTTAATTACTGTAGCGGGTTAGATTTTTGTTTACTAATTACTATTAGTTGTTACTTATTTTTCTCTCTAATTAAGAATATTTTTGTTTTTTAAGTGAGGTGTTATGATGATAAATAAAGAAAAGTGGGTTTGTAAATGTTTTTTTAAGGCGGTGCCGATAATAAATTGTAATAAATGGAAGTAGGTTTTATTTTAAATTTTAAGGCGGTGCCGATAATAAATTGTAATAAATGCAAGTAGATTTTACTTTGAAAGCAATGTTTAAAAATACGTGGCGACGCCTCGAGGCGGTCGGCCTTTGAGGCGCGAGGCGGACCGCCTTGAGGCGGCGAGGCGGACGCCTCAACGTCAGCACTAAATTTTTTTTTAATAATTTTTGTAATTTGATAAAATGTTGATTCTTGATCAATAATAAATTTATTATAAATATTTATAATTTTTATAACTTAATTTCTTATTTAAATTATAAATAATTTTATTATTAATAATAAATTAATTTGATACCATCCACTTTAATTTTATTTGAAGATCAAAATTAATGTTTATTAATGTATTAACAATTTATAATTATTTTTTTTTTTGCATATATATAATTTTATATTTATAGTAATATTACTTTCATTATTTTTATAATACAATTTGATACAAAACTTCCTACAAAAATTAACAAAATCTCAAAATCCAAGCAACAAAAATTGATTTTTTAAATTCCATCACACTTCACAAGAAAAGTGTGAAGTAGTTGTCCATTCATTTAAAAAATTATTAACTTTTTAATAAAAAATAAATAAAGAGCTATGGTGATGACGATGGCTGCCAGCTTTAAAAATTGTTATAATGCTGCTTCAATTTCTTCATCTTCATTTCTTCTTTACAGAATCAATTTCTTTTCTTCATCACAGAAAACTCACAAATCATTTTTTTCTTCATTTCTGGTGATGAAGATGGCGTGATTTCTTCCTCTTCTTTATTTCTTCATCTTCCTCTTCATTTCTTTCATCATCTTTTTCTTCATTTCTTCTTCACAGATCTGATTTTTTTTTTAATTTTTTTATGACACCTCTTCTTTATTTCTTCATCTTACTCTTCATTTCTTCATCATCTTCTTCTTCATTTCTTCATCACAGATATGATTTTTTTTTTTTTATAATTTTTTTTGATGACACCTCTTCTTTATTTCTTCATCTTCCTCTTCGTTTTGAAGGCAGCAAAAAAAAAAAAGTAAACCTGTGTGTGAGGCGGCCGCTTCACGCCGCTTTGGCGTGAGGCGGTCTGAGGCAATGTTTAAAAATACGGGGCGGCGCCTCGAGGCGGCCGGTCATTGAGGCGCGAGGCGGACCTCCTCGAGGCGGTGAGGCGGGCGCCTCGATCCGGAAATCGGAAAAATAATTCAAAATACATTCATTTCTTCATAATTCATAGTATGTTCAAAAAACAATGGATAAGTAATCCAAAATACATTACTTTCTTCATAATTCATAGTATGTTCAAAAAATTATTGATAACTAATCCTTAAATAAACTATCATTAGTGTCAAGCGGCATGAAGCTTGGGTCAAAATCTCTGTCATCATCAGATGGGTCATCATCCAAAGACGAAACGCCGAGAAGCTGAAGAAGACACGCCGAGAAGCTGATGCGTCGATGCTGAGACGAGAAACCCTAGACGAAATTTATGATGCTTCGATGCTGAGAAGAAACCCTAGACGAAGATTGAATGAATATTTTTTTTATAAAGAAGTCTAAAAGGCGTCGTCGTTTCAACGGTAAAAAAAAAAAAAAAAAAAATTTAGCACAAGAACGCGAGGCGGCCGCCTCGGACCGCCTCGCGCCGAGTCTGCGTGAGGCAGCCTGAGGCGGCCGCCTCATCGGTCCGAGGCGGCCGCCTCGGTGGTTAGCGTATAAGGCGGCCGCCTCGAGGCGCCGACGCCGTGAGGCGGTGCGAGGCGGTCCGAGGCGGCCGCCTCGAAACGTATTTTTAACACTGGTCTGAGGCGACCGCCTCAGGCGGCCTGGAGCGGCCGAATTGAAGAAACCGCAAGAGGCGGCCGCCTCGACGCGCTGTCGCCGTGAGGCGGCGACGCGGCGCCTCGAGGCGGCCGCCTCGACCGCTTTTTAAAACACTGTTTGAAAGTAAAACCTACTTACATTTATTACAATTTATTATCGGCGGTGCCTTAAAAAAACATTTACAAACCCACTTTTCTTTATTTATCATTATAACATCTCGCTTAAAAAACAAAAATATTCTTAATTAGAGAGAAAAATAAGTAACAACTAATAGTAATTAGTAAACAAAAATCTAACCCGCTACAGTAATTAAATAACAAGTTCAAGGACGAAAATGTAATAAACGAATTTTTAATTTAGGCGTGAAGGTGTGTGCTGCTTGCTGCTTGCTTCTTCATATTCTCCTTGATTTTATTTTTCTGACACCGTTTTTCTCTCTCTCCAAGCAGTTTTTACAGAGAAATGGAAATGGAGGAAATGAAGTGCAATGTATGTGGATGCAATTTTACTACTGAAGAGTCTCTTCTGGACCATCAGAACAGTTTCCACCGTAAGAAGTATCGTGTGAGGTGTCATCATCGTACTCACATTTTTGGGAATAATGAGGATCGCAAGTGTGAAAAAGTCATTTTGTGTGAAAATGAGTTACCAAGTGTATTCTAACCAACAAATGCAATAGTGAAATTTATCCAATCCAAAAGTCCACTTGTAAACAGCCAGAAGCATATAATAATTCACAAGATCCCCGGAATCAACTCGATTCACAACTAGAGGTATTTCTTTGATTTTACCATTGGGCAAATTTAGTCATCAGCTAATATTTGGGCCGAAAAAAACGTTCTCAAATGCCTTCTTAACAACAGTGGTAGAGCAAATTAAAGCAACCATAAGCATGTTTGGATAGGCCTCTCAATTCTATATGACCAGAATAATATAAGAACAGAATCCTAACAAGCAGCTGAACATGATTCCTAAAGTTATGGTTACCGCTAAGACCAGTATCAAGTGTAAACTATTTACCCAATCGGATGCATGGTGATGCTGTATCAAACTCTTGCCAAAAGATGGCAACAACAATTACTGTAGTAAAATGTGAGTACAGTGATGACACCTCACACGATACTTCTTACGGTGGCAACTGTTCTGATGGTCCAGAAGAGACTCTTCAGTAGTAAAATTGCATCCACGTACATTGCACTTCATTTCTTCCATTTCCATTTCTCTGTAAAAACTGCTTGGAGAGAGAGAAAAACGGTGTCAGAAAAATAAAATCAAGGAGAATATGAAGAAGAAAGCAGCAAGAAGCACACACCTTCACGCCTAAATTAAAAATTCGTTTATTACATTTTCGTCCTTGAACTTGTTATTTAATTACTGTAGCGGGTTAGATTTTTGTTTACTAATTACCATAAGTTGTTACTTATTTTTCTCTCTAATTAAGAATATTTTTGTTTTTAAAACGAGGTGTTATAATGATAAATAAATAAAAGTGGGTTTGTAAATGTTTTTTAAGGCACCGCCGATAATAAATTGTCATAAATGTAAGTAGGTTTTACTTTCAAAGTAAAATCTACTTGCATTTATTACAATTTATTATCGGCACCGCCTTAAAATTCAAAATAAAACCTACTTCCATTTAAATAAAACCTACTATTAGTTACTTTTGCCACCGTAAGAAATATCGTGTGAGGTGTCATCACTGTACTCACATTTTACTACAGTAATTGTTGTTGCCATCTTTTGGCAAGAGTTTGATACAGCATCACCATGCATCCGATTGGGTAAATAGTTTACACTTGATACTGGTCTTAGTGGTAACCATAACTTTAGGAATCCTGTTCAGCTGCTTATTAGGATTCTGTTCTTATATTATTCTGGTCATATAGAATTGAGAGGCCTATCCAAACATGCTTATGGTTGCTTTAATTTGCTCTACCACTGTTGTTAAGAAGGCATTTGAGAACCCTTTTTTTGGGCCCAAATATTAGCTGATGACTAAATTTGCCCAATGGTAAAATCAAAGAAATACCTCTAGTTGTGAATCGAGTTGATTCCGGGGATCTTGTGAATTATTATCTGCTTCTGGCTGTTTACAAGTGGACTTGTGGATTGGATAAATTTCAGTATTGCATTTGTTGGTTAGAATACACTTGGTAACTCATTTTCACACAAAATGACTTTTTCACACTTGCGATCCTCATCATTCCCCAAAATGTGAGTACAGTGATGACACTTCACACGATACTTCTTACGGTGGCAACTATTCTAATGGTCCAGAAGAGACTCTTCAGTAGTAAAATTGCATCCACATACATTGCACTTCATTTCCTCCATTTCCATTTCTCTGTAAAAACTGCTTGGAGAGAGAGAAAAACGGTGTCAGAAAAATAAAATCAAGGAGAATATGAAGAAGCAAGCAGCAAGAAGCACACACCTTCACGCCTAAATTAAAAATTCGTTTATTACATTTTCGTTCTTGAACTTGTTATTTAATTACTGTAGCGGGTTAGATTTTTGTTTACTAATTACCATTAGTTGTTACTTATTTTTCTCTCTAATTAAGAATATTTTTGTTTTTTAAACAAGGTGTTATAATGATAAATAAATAAAAGTGGGTTTGTAAATGTTTTTTAAGGCACCGCCGATAATAAATTGTAATAAATGTAAGTAGGTTTTAATTTCAAAGTAAAATCTACTTACATTTATTACAATTTATTATCGGCACCGCCTTAAAATTCAAAATAAAACCTACTTCCATTTAAATAAAACCTACTATTAGTTATTTTTGCCACCGTAAGAAATATCGTGTGAGGTGTCATCACTGTACTCACATTTTACTACAGTAATTGTTGTTGCCATCTTTTGGCAAGAGTTTGATACAACATCACCATGCATCCGATTGGGTAAATAGTTTACACTTGATACTGGTCTTAGCGGTAACCATAACTTTAGGAATCCTGTTCAGCTGCTTATTAGGATTCTGTTCTTATATTATTCTGGTCATATAGAATTGAGAGGCCTATCCAAACATGCTTATGGTTGCTTTAATTTGCTCTACCACTGTTGTTAAGAAGGCATTTGAGAACGTTTTTTTTTTCGGCCCAAATATTATTTATCACTTTTGATTCTGTTCTAAAAATTTTCCTGCTTTTAGACTGTGCTTAGAACTCATGCCATGCTAGCCATTCACAGGATACGTGAATATTGTCTTTGCAAGTCAGTATCTTTGGCTTTGGGATTGAGGCTGACTTCTTGATTAAACTATGTGAAACAGAAAAAATAAGATACACGGTCCACAAAAATTAATGCTGCTATTTATTTTAGTTATTTTCCTGGTTGATTTAATGTCATTTTGCCCTTCGACTCTTACCAGTTTGGCTGCTTGCAGGAGGAGAATGCATTAGGGAAGCCACAAACAGTTTAAATTTCGGTATGCTTACATGAAAGCTTTGGCTTAGTTTCTAATTCCCATCTTGGTTTGAGATTTTTCATTGATCTTGCCAGGAGGTGCATGGAAATGGGATTTTTGTACAGCGCTTCAATTTTAGGAATTTTTTGGTAAGAGATACGATAGCTGGGAATCGAGAGTTAGAAAAGAACTGCATATGTTTGATTCATTTTGTGGGTAGTAGCTGAAGTCAAAAGGTTAGGCTTTCCAAGAATTGGAACATCATGTGATATCATGCGGATGATGCCATCTTATCCCAAACTGCAGGTAAAGTGGGGGCAGAGATGTGTTTGCATTGGCACGTAGTTTGGCATGCAATGCACAGGGCTATTGATTTATAGTCTACTGTTGAAATCTTTTTTTCAGAGACCTCATTGCCATGTTAAATGGGATTTATTAGCTTCGTTACAGTTGATATTTTGATTCTTTTCATTGCTGCTACAATTTTTTAGTGCTGGTTTTACTTGCTATTAAAATGAAGATATATTTTCTCTTTTTTACCAATGGTATTCAGTCATGATATAGGGAATATGTTCTCTCTTTTTATTTTTCAAAATTTAAACCCCGTTTTTAGTACATTTTCTACATCTTTATAGTACCACCTAAACTAGTAGTATAATTAATATTGACACAACCAGAGTCCAGGAGGTTGTGTGTTACGTGTGCATTAATCGGTTTTAACTGATTAACGAACCATTCCGACCCATTTTTTTTTATTACGGTTCGGTTAAATCAGTTATTACGGTTAAAATTTTTAACTTTTTCAGTTATTCGGTCGGTTACGGTGGTGATGAGATTCGTATAACCGAACCGACCGATTAACCGAAATTAAACCATATAATATATATATATATATATATATATATATATATATTAGCGTGTGCGAATCCTAATTTTTTAGAGTTAAAGATAGTCTGCATGTAAACTCTCAATTGGTTGTAGTTATATTGATTTGATAATACTACCCGAAAATAAAATTGATAAAATTCAAATGAAAAGCTGCATTAACAGCTTGGTTTTGACTCTTTTAATTTCTCTCAAGAATTTAAAGGTAAAAATACATAAAATTTCAAATGTGTAGATTTTACATCATGGTGGATTTGTGACCCTTAAAATTTCTAACATGGCAGGTTTGGAAGGAAATCTGAAGCCGTGACAATCATTGAGGATTTAAAAAATATTTCTCTCGCGTGTAATTAAATATAGATATATTTAATCAAATGTTAGTTAGAATCGGTATTTTTAGAATCAGATATGTGATCGAATTAGTGATCCAAAAAATTTAATACGTCAGTGGTTCGACGGTTGAAACGTTCCGAAAAAATCGGTAGAACCGACCTACATCATATATAATTTTATTAATTTTTAATTTATTGAATTGGTTAATAACCAAATTAACCATAACCGACCGAAATATAATGGTTAATTGGTTAATGGTTATGTGTCATAAATTGGTTAAATCGGTCACACTTTTATTTAACCGAAAATTTCGGTTACGGTTAAAAAATCAAAAATTAACCGATCGAACCGACCGATACACACCCATAATTACGAATTCTTAATTAATGATCTGAACCCGTTAAATGTATTGAAAACTCTAGAGAAGTCTGTCTTCATCCACAACAATTCGCTTCATCTTCGTGCCTTGATCTCTTCTACTTTCGATGAATTATTATTAAGCATGACAGAATATCCTATTACTTTGGGCATAAGATGTGGCAAGATTCGGAGCTCTAGGTTATTTGGTAACGCGGTTGATTTAGACTTTTCCTTTTTACCAATTTGAGAAATTTCGAATCTTTAAAGCTTGCTGGAGGTCCCAGCTACCAACAGCTGATAAGCTCCTTATAAAGAAGATAATCAGGCAAGATCTTTTGCCAGAGGTATGATAAAGGATAGAGAATCAGCTGCTCATGCTCCTATTCTTTGTAAACTGTCAAAAGCTTGCTGGAGGCAGAGGATAGTTTGGGGCACCTGGTGCATTGATTTTAAGGGCAGGTCTGTGAAGCAAATTATATATGCAGCAGTGTTATATTATTATCACAATCTCCTAGTTAAAACAGGTCATTGCATGCATTATTAATGTGGAGGCAATATGGGGAGTTGGAAACAATTTGTTTTTCAAGAAGATAGATAGCATTTGATGTCCACCAAACCATTGCTAAGGCTGTTGGAGTTTGTGAATATGCTGAGGAGCTTAGTCAACTTCAAGCTAAAAGGTCTTTAGAAGCTTCTTAAAACCCAGTGACTCAAAATGGCTCCCTCATGCATGCATCAATGGTGAGATAAGTTTGGCAGGCCTTGGTGCTATATTCAGAAATCATGCCAGGAATTTAATTGGGATGGCCACAGAGGTCAAACTATTCAAATGAGTATTTATCGTGCCCAAAAGACTGGTCTAACTTTGATCCAAAATTATAAGGAGATTTATTGGATCATTTTAAATGGAAGATTAGAGAATCATCAAGGTTTAATTCAAATAACACGAAAACTCATATTTTAATCAAATTAATTTTGGGTCCAGGAGGGAGAATTTCCCTTCTATCATCATCGGTAACTTCTCTGGCAAATAATAGATTATGATGTTTTTTATAAAAAAAAAAAAAAAAAGCGCAAATTCCACAAATCCATCGTTTGGTCCGTGGCAAAAAAATTTCTCGATAATAGCACGTGCATTTGGCTGGCTTTTAGAGAGCACAAATTAATCAGATATTTTTTTTATTAAATTTTACTTGGCTTGTTGAATTTGAACTTGAAGGTTATTTTACAAATTAATCATTCGTTATTACTTGTGATGTTTGCAGACCCTTCCCTCCGGTAAATTGCCGTACTCTTTTTTTCCTATAATTTATTTCCCAATTTTCGTCTACATATAAATAAGCTTTTGTTCCTGAAAATTAGTTGGTAAACGGCAGCTTTGTTAGATTTGTGAATTTCCCGTTTGTCTTTCTGTATTTCTGGTGAGATTTACTAAGATTTTCATCTTTTTTATTATTTAATTGAATTATTATTTGATTTTATGATAACTGATTTGTGAGATTTTGTATCTAGGTTTTTTAATAATGGGATTGGTTTATTTGAGCCAGATCTGTTAAGTCTTGACAAAAATTTGAAATCTTTTAGCATGTTGATGTGAAATTTCCATGTGGATATGGTGGTTTTCATGATTTTTGTTGACGATGCTGCTTCTAAAATTGTGACAGATAAAGAGAAATTATCGATGAAGGAATTGCAGCATCTAGGTTTTGGTGTCATATGTGTTCACAGATTGTGAATCCAATCATGGAAGTAGAGATCAAATGTCCATTTTGTCAAAGTGGGTTTGTTGAAGAAATGGGCTCTGGTTCAAACAACAACAATCAAGGGCAAATCCCTGATTGTTGGGAATGATGGGTGATCAGCGTCCGCATGGTAGACGGTTCAGGAGAACAGCCTTTGAGGAGGATGATAATGATGATGAGAATCATGATGAATTGGAGGGTGAACTTGAGTCTATCATCACGAGGAGAAGAAGAAGCTCAGCTGCTATTTTGCAGTTGTTGCAAGGACTTCGAGCTGGGTTGCAATCAGAATCTGAGAATAATGATAATGATAGAGGGAGAGGGAGAGGGAGAGGAGATGGGGAAAGAGATCGTGTGATTTTGATCAACCTTTAAATCAGACTTTCATTGTTCAGAGTTCTTATGATGGTCAAAACCAGAATCATAATCATACCCCAATTGGGTCACTAGGTGACTACTTCATTGGTCCTGGTTTGGATTTGTTGTTGCAACATTTTGTAGTTACAATTATTACAAATATTTCGGTAGTTACAAGGAAATCCGAATTAGGCTTAATTTCAGCCCGACAGACCCTATCGATAGACCCTGAAATCAGACCTTCTCGGCAGACCCTGAAATCAGACCCACAGAGCAGACCCTCACGGCGGACGCTGAGAGCAGACCCTGACGGCAGAGGCTGAGAGCAGAGGCAGAGGCTGATGAGCGGACCCTCACGAGCGGACCCTGAAAGCGGAGGCTGAGAGTAAGAGTTAGACCCTGAAATTGATGAAGTTGATCCACTACCGTAGGTGCAGTAGAACGTGAGACGATAGTTTCCCAGGATACAACGGAAAACGTACGAGTAAGGGCACCACCGAACTCGTATCCAACGAACCACAAAAGTGTTTGAACTCTCCCTTAACAAAACAAAGAAAACAAAGAAAAACGAGCTGTTGTGTGTGATGTTTTGTTTTTATTCTCTATGATGTAAACAAAATCTGAGTATTGTATATATTGAAAAACGAAAAACACAACTCATTTGTTGTAACCACCAAGCTAATTAAATTATCTGTTATGGAAATTCAAAAGCTTGGAAAATTAAAGAGACTAGTAAAAATTCAACTGGGCCGGGCCCGCACAATTTGGTTCGGCATTCGTGTACGCAGGACACGCAGGTGCACACGAGCCAAGTCTATTTGGATTTTGATTTGTACCCCCCTGCGCGCACGTAGAGAGAGCCTATATCCTTATAACTCTTACCCATCTACATATGAGCAATCATATATAAGCACAATTCTCCCTCTATAGCTTTCACATATGGGACAAGCTAACTTCTCTTTATTTTCCAACACCAATGGGTGAACTTTGAGCAACAATTTCTCATTCACCCAAGCATCATTTTAAGCATATGAATATACCATTTCGAAGTACTCACGGAGGAGTATCCGAATCATTCAATAACAACCACTAACACGAAGTGGACCATGCTTAAAATTGAGCCTCAAAATGCTTACTCATAAGCATTTTCCAACACATTTGGCTGAGAATGATCCAAATAGATATGGGACACCGCCAGCTCAAAAGGAAGCAGTCGAATCAATGCCTAGTGTGAAAATTGAGGAGACATTGCAGTGTTCAGTTTGTTTGGATGATTTTGAGTTTGATACTGAAGCAAAGGAAATGCCATGCAAGCATAAGTTTCATAGTCGGTGTATATTGCCATGGTTGGAGCTTCATAAATCTTGTCCAGTTTGTCGATATCAATTGCCAGCTGATGAATCCAAGCTGGAGTCCGAAAGGTCTAGGAATAGCAGTAACCGGAGGGAGAATGAGCATCATAGTAGCAATCATGGTAGCTATGGTGCTCATGGTACTCATGCTAGCAGTGAAGAGGGAGAAGAAGGTGAAGGGAGAAATGAAAGTGGGAGAAGGTTTTCATTTCCTTGGCCTTTCAATGGTCTGTTCTCTTCCTCGAGTTCTCAATCAGGCGGAAACAATTGAACCTCAACCTTAGGTTCTCAATTCGGAAGTGCAAATGAATGAGAATTGAGTATGTTTGCATATGATGTTATTAACTGCTTGTTCTTGATGGTGCTTGAATGTTATGAGTTCTCTTATGTGTATATAGTATCCTACTTGCCGGATTTGAATCTCCGAAGTTGGAAGAACGTGTTATATTGTGTGTCTCTAAGGGGCGTGGTTTGGTGGTGTAGGGCTTAGGATCTCACCTTGAGGTTTTGGGTTCGAATATAAGGGGTGCGTTTCTTGTAAGAGTCTAGGACAGTCGGAAGTTTTACATACTTCGCTTAAGTCCGGAATGAATGGTTTGGCGATGGGGTTTCCAACGATTTCAAAAAAAAAGTGTTATATTGTGTGGTTTTGTACATCTTTTCTTGCTTTGAGAGAAAAAAATTATGCTACTTCTATTTCATTTCCAATTACTCTCATGTTGAATGTTCTCTTTCTCTAGTTGCTTCTACCCGGGTTGCTTTGAAAGATTCCACAATATAATATTGTGCTTGTTTGATTTGGTATTTACAATTTCTATTGGAAAGCCATTTTTAACATGGACTGAGTTTGAAAATAACACGTGTGGCCTCTGATTATCGCATAAACTTGCAAGAAGCTGAATGTATCTATTAATCAGCTAGTTGAAGTTGAAGAATGAATAATGTATCTTTCATTTTCTTGTATTTGCGTTGTGTTAGGGATCAAAGTGCAAGGGAGAAGCAGGATGTCACTGAAGTGGAGAATGGGCCTGAGGACATGGGAGCAGCCCACGCATTTTCTAGGCCTCTAGTACAGTTTGTTACAATAGAAGGAAGAACCAAGGTTTGCTGGAACCTAGGGGTGAGAGGGACCACTCACAGGTGACGTGGCAATAATTAGTTAGGAATTGTAATAGGAAATGATTGGCATGTACAGAGGGGTTATATTATGAGAGGTGGTGTGCGTGTGTGGGTATCTTTTTGGGAAAATATTGTTGGCTTATTTTCGGGAAAGTTCTCTGTCTGGCAGTGGCCATGGAAGCTTGAGAATTCCTTATTTGGAGATTGGGAACTCCCAGTCGTGACTGGTTGAGGAATATATCTGCTATCTTTGTTTTCTTTTCTTTTCTGTTCTGGGTTAATTGTCATGAATATTAATGAAATATAGACAGTGACATCCCATGTCCTCAGGCCCATTCTCCACTTCAGTGACATCCTGCTTCTCCCTTGCACTTTGGTCCCTAACAATTAAAGAGAATGTCTATATTTCATTAATATTCATGACAATAAACCCAGAACATAAAACAAAACAAAACAAAACAAAGATAGCAGGGATATTCCTCCATTGAGTCGGTTTTGCTTTCGGTGAAGACAATCGGTCGAGTCGATTTTGACAATAAAACAACCTCCATCGTTTTGTGCCCGTGGACGTAGGTTGGATTCGCTCCGCCGAACCACGTTAAAATTATTTTGTCAATTTGTATGTTTTTCTCACCTTCTACTAAATTTGTCTTTGATCTCCCAATAATCAAACAAATTCAAGGTTAATGGAAGGTTGTCTCGGGGAGTTATCCCGAAACTGCCCCTGAAACGAAAATCAACCGTCAACATATATCTAGTGGAATTCAAAATTTAAACCGGAGAGAGAACAAACCTACTCAAACCTAATGCCTTACTCCATGGGGTTAAATGTTTCGCTTGAATCATTATTAAGTTATAAACTTGCCAAACATAATCAAGCCTCACCAAGCAAATAGCAGTGAACTGTGAACAGAACAATTCTAGTAGAGCAAAATGCGCAAGTCTTAAAACCCAAGTTCCAGTTTCTTGTCGTAACTTCTTAACATGTCTCAAAAGTTTTTTTTTTTGGGGGGTAAAATAATATAAGAAACAGATGATGATATAACAGAGCAGCATTTCCCCTAATACCGAGAAGACAGCTCACCAACAAAAAAATATGATTGCAGGGTGACAAGAAGAGATATAAAAAAAGAACAGGAGTGATGATCTCACGATGATCAATTCACGTTCAAGATCTTGATTACTGATGCAGTTCCAACGCGGTGAAGAGCCACGACTGAATCTCCTTTCTTGCAGAGTCCCTTTTTCTTTCCATGTTCAATAGCAAACTCTAGTGCTTCCTCTGTGGTCTCTGCATCTGAGGCCCTGGCAGATCCTGCATATAATAGTGGAACCAACCCACGAAAGATCAGGCTATGCCTTGCCGGAGCTTCATTGCTGCATGACCAATCAAAGGAATCAGTTTTGATCTCAGGGACAACCACGGACAGAATGGGCATGCCGGGTCTGTACTTAGCCACCAGTTTAGCAGTACTCCCTCCCCTTGTTAGGACCAATATAAGGGCAGCTTTTGCAGAATTTGCTGTTCTAACAGCAGATGAAGCCAGACTCTCTAATGGGCTCATAGGCACGGCTGAATGCTGCATAACCCTCTTAAAAACATCGCCATAATCAAGTGTGCTTTCTGCTTCTGCACATATTTGGGCCATGGTACGAACTGCAACCTCCGGATAAGCTCCTGCAGCTGTCTCGCCACTTAGCATCACACAGTCTGTGCCATCAAGAACTGCATTGGCAACATCAGTGGCCTCAGCTCTAGTCGGCCGGGGAGACTTGATCATGGACTCCAACATTTGGGTCGCTGTGACGACAGGTTTTCCTTGGATGTTGCACTTGTAGATCATTACTTTCTGTGCTAGAAATATCTTTTCAATTGGAATCTCCATACCAAGGTCGCCTCGTGCCACCATAAATGCATCTGAATTTGAAAGGATGTCATCAAAATTTGCCACCCCTTCTTGATTCTCAACCTACCAAATAAATTTCAATGAAAGAACCACATAGTAAGTAAACATGAGAAATTGATTGAACATATGACCTGCAGCTGCAGGTGATAAATGTATTGCAATATCGCAGATAGTATTTCTATGTTATTAGTCATATTCAAATTTTTTCCATATAAAATTCATGAGATGTCGATGTCCTCTTTCAAACATGTATCTGTGTCTTTCTATATTTTCCTTCCCAAATCACCAATTGACACAGAATTCCTTGTAATTGATCATTTAACTATGCAAATGGCACATAATCAAACATTAGGTACTGATTTCTCACCACAAACAAGACTATAAATAAAAAAAACTGATATTAAAGTTATCCTGGGACTTATAAATGTAATAACAAACCTACCTTTGACATAAGCATGATATTCTTAGCATGCTCTCCAAGTAGCTTCCTAACCTCCACAAGGTCTGAACCTTTACGAACAAAAGACAGAGCAATCATGTCAATTTGATTGGGGATTCCCCACTTCAAGATATCTTCCTTGTCTTTCTCTGTCAAGGTTGGGAGATCCACTATGACCCCTGGGAGATTGACATTTTTCCTCTCACCAAGCATAGCAGAGTTCTCACAGCGACATTTAACAAAACCCGCTTCCACATCACAAGATAGAACAGTAAATGAGATTGTGCCATCTGCACAAAGTATCACACTCCCTGGCTGGACGTCCATGGCCAACTTTTTGTAGCTCATGCAAATCATGTTCTCGTCACCCTTTATGGTGTAGTCAGTAGATATGGTAATTTCTTGACCTTGTTTCAGCTGAACAGGCTTTCCATCTTTCAAGAATCCAGTTCGAATCTCTGGACCCTGTGAGATTGCATGTCAAATAAACAATTAAAAAAAGCAAAAAAATAAAAAAAAAAAAATAAAAAAATCATTGAATCTACTATCTCTCCAAACAGATGGCTGTATTGCTTTCAGATTCATTTTGCAGCAAACAAACATAGAATTCTTAATAAAATAATAAAGGAAAAAAGGCACCATGAAATTGTGTCTAAGTAAGAAGAACCAAAGGGCATTGGTTGTATGTAAAAAGTAAAAACCATCAAATTTAGATCAGCAAAATATACATCTTTCTATAAGTTTTTGAGAAGTCAGAAAACATTTTTGGTGGTGTCTACAGGAAAGGAAACCAAAGACATTGGTTGTTCATAAACAACATCAAATCAAAGTTAGATGCACAGATATAACATGCTCTATATATACGTTTTGAAGAGGCAGAAACCAAAAAAACAGACGAACAAAACAAGGAAGGCACATATGCCACCCTCCAAAAGTCCCGGATCAGACATCACCAACACCGAATCCAGCAAAAATTACAACAACAACAACAAAAAAAAACACCGAAGGGTACCAACAAAATTATACCTTTGTATCGAGCATAACAGCACAGAGAATCCCAGTATTGACCATGGCAGTTCTGAGATTATTAAGCGTTTCTTGATGATACTCATGAGATCCATGAGAGAAGTTGAAGCGAGCAACGTTCATGCCAGCTTTAAGTAGCTTCTCAACCATCGGAACCGATCTTGAAGCGGGCCCCAAAGTGCAGACAATCTTTGTCTTTGGTTTTTTCTCAAACGTTGTTGAAAGTTCCATTTTTTTTTTTTTTGGATTGTTATGTAATAAATAAATGAACTTTTGATGATTGTGATTGAGATTTGAGGATGAAGAAGGAAACCCAGGCCAGATGGGAGTTTGAGAGAGAAATGTGAGAGACCGATAAAGAAGCGCTAATGCGTTGCGAGGAGGAGGAGACTGATGAGTTGATGACAACTGCTCTATTCAACTGTATGTATATTAAAAAAAACAAAAAAAAAAAACATCTTCGTGCCTTGATAAACAAGCCTAATTGGAATATGTTGACTTTGATTCTTTCTTCAATTTTTTTTTTTTAAAAAAAAAAAATATTTATTTCTATTTGAGCAAATTCTAATTTGAATTGAGGAGGTAATTTGTAATTTTGATATGAATCCAATTGCATTTGTGGATGATGAATTTATTACCACCATCATTAATCAATTAATGATTTTGATGTAACTATTTCTAACCACTCAATCAATGGACAATTATAACAATCACTCCACTAATTTAGTTGAGTTATAAGGTAATTCATTACTTATAAATTGAGTTTTCATTTGAGAATTCAAGCATCCTAACAATTAAACTTCATGTAAAAAAAAAAAAACTTAGAGAGTAAAAAATGAGATTTTTGTAAAGTTTCAAACACTTATAAATTCTGTTATTATAACAATATAATTTGATTTTTTCTCATAAATATTTTCAATCAGAACAAATTTTAGTAATTTTCAATAAGAAACGGGCTTATAAAAAAAGGTGGTGTTTGTATATTATTCAAAATTGTAAACCCTTCTAAATTATACTCACAATTTTTCACAAGTAAAAGGTGGTATTCTTCTAGAACAAATACAAAAATGGGATATGGAAATAGAGATGGATTCGGTCAGTGCAGGTGAAAAAGGACAGCCAACAGTTTTGGCGTATGGCAGAAAGAATGCAGATTACACGTTTTTGACATTAATAATTATTAAAGCCCGACCGAGACCCGCGGTGTCGTCAATCAACTGCCGTTTATATTATCTTTGCCTTTTTGATTATCAGTCACTTTCTTTTGTAGAGGGAGGAGGGAGGGATACGTCCCAATGGTGTGGTTTGGTGGTGTAGGGTTCAGGATTTCACTTTGAGGTTCTGGGTTCAAATCCAGGGGTGCACTTCTTGTAAGAGCCTGAGACAGCCGGTGGTTTTACCTGCGCCGCGGCGCAGAATAGGTGGTTTGGTAGCGGGGTTTCCATCGTTTCCAAAAAAAAAAAAAAAAAAAAAAGAGGGTGGGAGAGATACCCATTTCCACTTTCTTCAAATGCATAGGTATATACAATGAGAGATCGATCCTAATTTAATAAAATGAATATCAAATTAAAAGACTTTGAAAAATCTCATTAGAGAATTCTTTTTTTTTTAAATATTGGAAACCCAACCGTCAAATCATCATTAAACGGAGTAAATAAAATCCCTATCATTTTAGGTTCTTATAAAAAAACATAAATCTTAAATTCGAATTCATGATTTAAAAATCAGATTTTAAATCTTATCCCACGTCATTAAAGACAGTTGTATAGAGAAGCTGCTAATCACGAATGAAACCATCTCAACACATGAGAACGACTTTCCATGGCAGCTCAAAGCACAATGTTTCTTTCACATAACAACAAATAAATCTCTATGAGAATTAACAACTTTTGGCAAAGCACCTTGATTTTGTATTCAAGGCCCAACTTAAGGGTAATGATAAAAACAACTGCCTTCCCGCCCCCTGGTTGCCATATTTAAAACAAAATGGAGCCTGCCAGACACAACCTCTGGTTTAATCTATCCATTTTAAGTTCCGATTAATAGGCGATTATTCATAAATTATTATTTGAGTTATAAATCTGGTCGATTTAAATATCAGTAAATTTCTGATTTTTTATTTTTCAAAAATCACCTGATCTTAATTTTTAATATATTTTTTTAATTTTTAATTTTTAATTTTTATTTAAGGTTTTGAGTAATGACTTTGTATGAAAAAGGAAGAATTCCATTACAAACAATGAAAAATATTGAGAATATACTTCAATTTTAATGAATTATTATCGGGATATTAACACCGATATCTTTAATTCATTACATTTTCTTAAATAAGAATAATATTTTTTATTGTTATCAAAACGGTACTCATATTAACTTAACTAAAGACTATTATATCATTTAGCCTTTTTCATCTTGAAATAAATAATTGGAGATTATATTCCGTATGGTTAATAATAAATATCTTAATTAAATGATTTTTGGAAAATACTAAAAGATGAGTTTTGAATTATTTTTTTTATTCTTAACCATACCAAATATAATCTCCAATTATTTTCGATTAAACTGCCCAAAGGTTGAATATTGTTCATCCATAATCACAAAATATTATTTAGGCCGATCTTCAAATTTCTTTTTTTAAAGTCAAAATTAGTGGGATCTTCTTTAGATTAAATAATTGCCTAGCATGCAACACATTTTTATTTTTCGTATGGACAACAAAAACAAGAACAGGAAAAAACTAAGAATATTATAAAATTAATGAAGGAAATATTGAGGAAGTAATATTGATATAAGGGGGGGTATAAGTATTTCCTCTAGAAATAAATATATAAGGCAGGGTCAAAAGAAGCACATAACTAATGTTCTTCTCGCATTAGAAAATAGAAATGATAATGTCGCTCAATCCCAAAAATGAAAAAAAAAAAGTGTAACATGAAGAATGATATCAAAATCAGTTTGTGATAATTGTGCATCAATCCACAACAACAAAAAAAAAACTACAATTCTAATATGAAATGCATTCTAGAATGTAAAAAAAATTCAGGACGCCACTTCAAGTTCTTTAGACTACCTGCCCAAGGAAAGTGCAGCACAGTCTCCCTTCAGCTTTGTTGATTGATCATTATAATCTTCGACACCGTGCCTAGTTCAAGCAGTCAGCATCCTCTGGAGTATTTTGGATTATTTAAAGTTCATCATGGCGCTGAGGCTGTTCCTTGCTCAATTCATCTAGTTTACGTTGTAGTTCCTATCGTATTTCACAATTTACCCAATCTTATTAGAAAATCACAGGCAAGGGGAAAGAGGTTATCATCGCAGATTTTAGAAATATTACCTGTAACTTTTCTTCTACACAAACAGCAGGGGTAGACAATAGCGCCACATATCTGCAACAATGAATTAGAAGTTAGACAGCAAGCAGGGGACAGACAGAAAGAGAGGGGGGGGGGAGGTTCATACTCGCAACGGCTTGGTTCATCAACATCGGTAACCTCGTTTTTCAACCCACATCTTAGCCTGACCTGTAAAACAATAAACGTAGAATTGAATATATTTAATCAATCTTTTAAATCAGATTCCATTTCAATGACCATAACTTCATTTCTAGGCCCGTTGGCACAACCTCTCGAAAGAGGCCTTAGAATCAGATTTGAGTGATCACATGTTTCATGCAGTTAGTTTATATATTCTTCACGTATTTAGTGAAAATAATACTTTGGATTTAAGCATATGTCATCCACAAATCTTCAAATACAAAATCCAGAATGTCCTTATATTTATCAATTGCACAGACAGATAAAACTTTTGACGTCGTGTGGATTTCATTTCAACTAAAAAACCCAATCACTTTGAGAAATAAAATTGAGAAATATGGAAATCCAACAAGTTATTACAAAATCAATGTGTGACCAATAGCAGTAAAACATTACAATAGTTACCTTCATACTTCTATCAGGCCCATTCCAACACTTATCACCATTTGAAAATAGCATGATGCGGTATAAGTCCTCAAATTTGTCCCAGCTCCTATTCAGCAAAAACGACAGGACAAAAGAAAATACTATCCATGTTAAAATAATCAGAAAGAGAGAGAGAGATGCAAAAAGAATGCAGACATCATATTATATTGGCACTTGACTGAATGAAAACAAAGCATAATTGGAAAGGGATCAAGCATTTGTAGTACAAACCAAGTGACCTGGCCACCTAACAAATAACACTATTTCATCTTGATTATTCCCCTGTTTATGCTTAATTACTCCATGTTTCATTTAAATAAATTCAAGGACAAACGACATGTTGAAATGTACAGTGGGAAACCAAAATACTCAGATTTGTCTAAGAGATAGACCTCCGAGGTGGAAAAACAAACAATTTGTTGATAGAGAGAGCAAACAGGTGATACCTACATGACCCAATCCCCCTTTCAGCCCACCAAAATGTCACCCCAGTTTTCTTCCTCAATATACAAAATGACTGGGAAAACAATACATGCAACCAGAAAAGGAAGTATACACCCACCCCAGATGAGTCGTTGAGTGGCCCTCCTCTTGGGTAGCCTTCTTGTATGGACAGACTTTGTAAACATACCTGAAGCAAGACCAGCCAAGGTAAAATAATTGGAATTGAAGATAATTGCAACTGCCTAGAAGATCTAAGATAAAAAAAAATGGAGGAAAAACTTTGAGTTAAAGCTCTTAACTTGTTCTGCTTGCTCTCAAAACAATGACCATAGAATGAGTGGAACTCCTTCTCTGGCCCTGTAATATTAAACTTAAAGATCAGTTTAGAGAAGCCAAGATTAAGAATCAAATGCCAGAGCATCCATTAACAATATAAGTTCATCTTATACCAACCAAAATCATGCTTAAGCTTTTTTGTCAAACTTGATATCCTCGACTGTATTTTAGACAACTTGTCACTGGACTCATCATACTCCTTGCGGACACGAGCAGCCTCTAAAGAATCAACAAGGAAAAGATGACACATTTCCATGGATAATTTTCCACATTTAATATAACATAACATAAAGGTTTGAGTTTTACCTGATTTGTCCACTGGCGTTTGGAACAAATTAACAGTCTGCAAGACATTCCGTACTGTTTGTTGTATCTTCTCCAACCAGGTTGGACTACTTGGGGTTGTTGTCTCTAATAATAATGTTAGATAAATCAGAGTGGGGATTAAGCCAGCCTAACTAAAAACAGCTAAAGCTATAGAATAAATTTAAGAATAAGGAAATTACTGGAAAGAAAGACTTGCAAACCTGACAAATCCAGGTCGTCATCTATGTCTGAATTGTATGAAGTACTAGTATCATCATGATCCTCCTCTCTATAAGTTTCATCTACTTCATCTTCCACATCATTGTCATCATATTTTTCATTGTCATATTTCTCCGAATCATCATCAGTATCTGTAGCATATCTATCCTCTTCCTCATCATGGGCATACTCTGGCATCTCTTCATGGCCTTGATCATCATGATCTTTTGCAACACCTTCCCCAGATTGCCTCTCGGTCTTTTCTCCTGTCCAACGAGAAGCAACAAGGCGACCCAACTCTTCCCTTGATAACTCCTCAGTATTTTCAGATACACCATTCTCCTGCAGTATCATGCAATGCAACCACCAAAAACAACAACAAAAAAAACAGTTTTACTAAGATTTAGCCTAGTAGAGATTATAACTCCAGAAAGAAATAAGGAGAAACTCCAAGAAATGTTCCCGATTCTAATTTTTTTTCCCCAAAAATGATAAGACAAAAACCGTTCTCACTTCTTCAGATTACCAGTGAGTTTGCAACAATAATCCTTATAAGATAAAATGAATATCAAA
Organism: Zanthoxylum bungeanum; assembly: GCA_019454045.1. Taxonomy (NCBI): domain Eukaryota; kingdom Viridiplantae; phylum Streptophyta; class Magnoliopsida; order Sapindales; family Rutaceae; genus Zanthoxylum; species Zanthoxylum bungeanum. The sequence continues at coordinate 126,456 of SKCR01041377.1, read as the reverse complement.
ATTCTTACTTACATTCTAAAGATCATGGGAAATTGGAATACTAATAATTGTAGAGAATACCACTTTTCTTCATATTCAACAATACATGTGACAACCAGAAATTTATAATGAAATAATCTGAATTCAAACAATCTAAGAAATATAATACAGCTTAGCATCACCTAGAAATTCCAAAGATTGCAATAAGAAAAGCTAATAAAAGCATCAGTGACTATAAGAAGACAACCAGGTATTAGCTACAGTTTATAAGAAATATTCACCTAAGGGTATAGGTTGTTACATGAATATCTTAACCTGAAAGCATTCTTTGCTTGGGTATTTTAAAGTATGTAACATGAATAGTGTAAAAAATTACAAATGTATCATATGCCCATGTCTAGATGATGTAGAACATCTTACAGTTTACACACATGTTAGGTAGAGACACGAGCTCAACTTTGTTTTGGATTTATCATTTATTTTAGATTCATTAGGTTTCTTTTGCTTATTCGAGACAGAATACTGTAACTTCAAGCTTCAATAATTGCTGAAAAATTTACCGCGTTCTTCTCTTCTTCTGGAGGCACCTGACTTTCGAAATCCGAACTTGTTTCAGATACAGATGCAGAACCATCCTTACTTTTTGGTGAAACAGACTGTTCCACGTCTTCTGCCTATATTCAGAAGGAAGAACATGTCACAATCTTACATTTTTGGATGAGAACATCACTTCATTGGAACAATTAGAGAAATATACTGATTAACAAAGTCTTTATTTACCTGCTCCACTTCACTGACTGGTGTTCCTAAATTTTCAGAAGTACCACTGTGTTTAGCTTCAGTTGCTGGCTCTTCATCAACATGGTCCTCAGCCTCTCCCTATCCAAGAGCCGGTATGTGAGAACTTGAAAAGGCAATTATTTGCTACGACAGGGAACAGAAACCAAGACTACATGACTCAGGTACATTGACATATGACCCTCTCTCTCTATATCTATCAATCTTTCTATCTATCTATGAAAATTCTCAAGTGCGGATGTCCGCATGAAATTTTCATGCTGACAGGTGCGAAAGTACATGTACTTCCTGTATCAATGTACAGGAACCAATAGGAAACTTAACATGTGTGTGAGTGTGATAAAAGTGGTACCAAAGAAGAAAAACAAACTAAAAGCCGACTGTCGAAGGAAGAAGAACCACCACCAATGTCAGAATTGTAAAAGTGGAAGTTAAGAACCAAAAGTTACATTGTTGATTAACAGGAAGAGGGGAAGTCAAAGTGGACCAATATATCATTTACAAGAAAATATGACATCTTATAATGAGTCTCTTGAGGTGCACTTGAAATGAAAAAAATCTGTACCGGATTAAAGTGCGTAGAAAATTAGTAACAATTAATTCAGCAAGTTATTTATTAAAACGTTTAAAAATTTCAGATTGGAAACAACTAATGTATTGACAATATATTAGCTATACATGGATATATTGATAATTTAAACTAACCAAACTGCATCAATAAAGTATTGTAAACTTCAAAAGTTTAGTTGATGAAGAAACCAAATTGTGTGCTTGGATATATATTACAGATTGACAAAAGTTAAGCTCAAAGGTAAGGACAAGTCTTACCTGATCCAAAGATGAATCCTCCAAAACACCAATTTTATTGTCATGATTACTATCAGCTGGCCTGTCTTCACTGACAGCATTCTCCTCAGCCTCTTTTGTTTCCTTCTTTGTTTTCTCCCCATATCCACTTTTCTCCTCAGCTTTTTCCTCGGCTTCCTTCTTTTCCTTGTCTTCCTTTTCCCTCTGCAGACGCTCTTTCTCCTCTGCCTTTTCTATTTGTTCTTTACGCTCTACAAAGTAGTTGAAGCAAAAGAATTTATGACAGTGAGCTTATATTACCAATGATGATCAGCTTATACATGTATAGCTAGGAATAAAGGCATCTTACATACAGATAAGGTAAACGAAAAAGATCCATCATCTTAATCCTATATCACAAGCTCAACAAGGCAATCAAGAAAGATAATAGTTCAGCATTAACAATAATATAATGTGAGGAAACAGAAAAATTCAAAAAAGATTAAAAGAGGTACATTAGGATATCTCAATGTTATGCAGCTAGCAGAGCACTTATATTAGGAGTCTCACTCTGACTTTTGCAACATGAGTTGGGATAGAAGAAATGATGTAACAAAACCATAAGTAGTTCACAAGGAAAATTTAATCTGGAGAACACGCACACTGAGAACATCGAGGTGAATAAGGTTACTGTTAAGCAATATGGGAAGTGTATATGTACATGTAGCGTCAAATGTGTAATGAAGTGCAAGCCAAATACCAATTTCTCAAAAGTTGAAATGTTTCAAAAGCAATTGTAACTCAAAAATTTCCAGCTACATAATCAAAATTAGGGCAACACAGTAAATTCTGTGTTTTTGGCACTTAATTCACAAGATGGGCTCATGTACTACTACTACTACTACATTCACCTTTAAATTAATGATGATACTAGAACCGTGTTCATCCCGCTGTATATTAGTAGTTCACTCAAATTGATGATGGACCACCTCATAACTAGTACTCCTGATAGCCCCATAGGGGGTGTTTGTACAAGCTCAGATATCTATTCTGCTACATATGTAATTATATTGAATATGCAAAGAGCACCATATTGAAATATAACGAGTAAATAACTGTAATTAGTAGAGCGAAAACCTTGAAATGATTATGACTGAAGATAGTTGAACAATGGAGATATTCAAAGGGGTTAGGCACGATCCATTAAAAAACGATACCTTTAAGCTGTTGAACAAGCTCTTTGAGTATTTTCTCCTCACTTTTCAACTTTGATAGTTCTGCCTCTTCATTAACCAGGCTTTGTTTTGCTTGTTCAATTTCCTTGTTTCTCAAAACAACACCCTCTTGGTACGTAGCAATCCTTTTCTTCAATTTATCTCTAGCTACTTTACCAGCCACCCAGCAAGTGTTTGGGCACTTTACTTTACCATCATACTCATCACTCCCGTCACAGCAATCTGCACATTAAATCAAATTCAAAAGAACTTATAGCTTAATCCCTAAAGATCCAAGAACTTAAAATATCATACTTTTTTTATTATTCATCCACTTTTATTTGTGTCCAGGGTGAGAAACCACACAAAGAACAAGAGGTCCATGTAAATATACTTTCAAGTCAGGTCACTAAGCAAGGCTGCAACTAGGTAGTTCAAGTCACAAGAAAACTTACCACAAATGCCATCATTCACTCTGGAAGAAAATATCACAAGAGGGGAATGTCCTGCATTCCGACAATAGAATTTTCCATTCGGGCACGCTGACGTACCTATTCAAAATAAAATTGAATGCTAAATGATCTAAAACAATCTAAGTAAGGAAATAACTCAATAACCCAACAAATGGAGAACTCTTATTCAAAATAAAATTGAATACTAAACAATCTAAAACAAAGCACATGTTTCCAATAAAGTAAGAACAAAACTACAAAATCTATCACTATAAGAGCCCCAACCTCCAGTAAATTAGAGCCCCAGCAGCAACTCACTGAAATTATATGATTTAGCATCAATCACAAAGTAGCTATATTTACGAATCAATAACTCAATTTTACAAAAAATAGTAACTGTACATGCCATTGCAAACATATACACATATAAAAGATAAATAGGTACCTGGCTCATCAGTGCCATCAGGACAATCACAAAAATCATCATTAAGCTGAGGTTTGGCGAATTTCTTGGATCCATCTTTACATTTAATAGTATCTGAAGAAGTCTTGTAATAATTTTCATCTGGGTAGTTCAAAAAAAAAAAAAGCCGCAAAGTCACAAACCCATATACTAAAATCAACAAAAAGAAAAATCGAACTTTTAAATCATTTATAAGAGGGAAAAAAACTGACCTTGAGGAGAAATTCCATAAAATGGGTCATTGAGAGGAGAAGTTGCAACATTTGATCTACTAATAACTGGAGAAGAAACCCATAACAAAGTCAATACAATAGCATAGATGAATCTAAAATCAACTAATAATACTAGTCTCATTTTCTTTCTTTTTGACAAATCAATCAGCAAATAATTTGTTATTATGTGAGTGCCCAATAAGAAAAGAGAGCGATGGAAAGAGTTTATGAGTTCGAGGGAGGGAGGTGGCCGAACTCCGAATGTTTCGTTTCTGAGTGCCGGTTAGTGGTTACTGCTCAATCAATGTAATGAAGGATTTGGTTGTTTGGTTGTTCATCAAAATATATATTAATTCATAAAAACTGAAAATCTTTTTTTTTTTTTTTAATTTAGCCTGTCACATTAATTATTTGCTAATAAGCTTTTAAACTTACAAATAAATTGTTTTAGTAAGTGAAAAGTTTTTTAATTACTCTTTTAAGTTTTTTTTTTCAAATTCAACACTCACAAAATTAAATTTGATTTTGATTTCTTGTTTATATATTTGTTTTATGCCTCCGTTATTTTAAATATATATATATGCTCAATTTTTATTTTAAATATGTTACCGAAATATTATAACATTATTTTAATTTCTAATTAAGTTGCACTTACAAATAATATGAACACACAATTTCATGTGTTATTTTGAGAAAATTACTAACAAAAAATTGATATGAATTACAATATATTCATAATAAAAATGAACTCCAAAGAACACTACCAAAAGCCAGCTGAACATAATAAACGTTTGACTTATCTTATCTCAAACCATAAGATTCGGCCAGACATATCATAGAAACCCTAATTTTGGCCGGACAAAAACAAATGTCATTGAATGTGCATATTGTCAGTTACTAAAGTCACTGGATCTGATCATGACCGGCTGGATATACATTTCAAATTTAACTTCCAGCCGGACATGTATTAAAATGGGTAATGTTCCATTAATGGCCGACCGGATGAATAATTCTAATTATATATCTAGCCGGACTTAAATCGAATGTTACTCTACAGTAATGACAGTAATGCCAGACAAAAGAGGAAGTTGAAGTGTCTCCCTTCTATTTTCAGGCCTCCTCATACATTATAAAAAATAGAGTTTTCCCTACCTAGAAAATAGTCCGAATTTTGGAGACCATAAAGCTAAAAACTCATCCAAAGAAACCCTATAAGAAATCCCCTTTGATCTTTTGGAGTTCTTCATTTCTTTGAGTAAGTTCGAGTGATAACTCAACAATCCATACGTTATTTTACGAGCCACAACTACATTAAAAATGTACGACCTAGGGGCACCTTTTTAATATTCCTTCGGACTTGAGATTATGTTCATATGATACGGTATATCCGGTCGGACATGCACACACACCTCTGGTCAGATATACATTTATTTGGCTGATCTCACTATTTTCTATAGCTTGTCGCATTCTTAGTTATTTTTCTTGTTGCTCGTCATTATTCATTTACGCATGTTTACTTGTTAGGTTTTACTGCTTTAATGGATGATATGCATGTATTGATAATTTATTTTTTTAATCGACAATATGTATGTGTTTACTTGATCGGCCAAAATAATATGCATGTTGTCTTTTGTTCAATATGTGATCCATGAGCTGATGTCTGGTCGTACTTATTTTAAGTTCGGTCGGACATGTGTTATATCCGGCCAGATAGTATATAGGATGAAAATACGGAGGTAAGTTCCATAGCCGATTCCGAATAGACGGTAATGTGGTTCGCACTCGGGATACAATGTCACGTATTACTGAGGGATAGCCATCTCATTATAAAATGTGTCTAGAATGCTTGTTTATTGTATCAATGTTAGTGTATTGACCGGCGTAAACACACACGTATAACGCAAGCGTACATATCGTTCAAGTAGTATAAAAAATATCGATCCCACGAGGACTTAATACCTAAGCTATTAATTTTATGAGGTCAAATGATTACTAGTATCTAACAGGTTGTTTGATTGATTTGAAATGGCGACGATTCTAAATTTAAAGACAAGTAAATAAAATTGTTCGAAAGTAAGTTTTAAGAAAATTCAATATTAAAAACTATCTAGGGTTGTGAATCTTTTCAATATTATTTAAAGATGAAGTGGTTATCCTATAGTTGGGTAATACATTGATTTATTAACCTAGAACACTAAATTATGTGAAAGCCTCTTCCGATGGTCAATTACAAATACCTAGTATAATCCAATTGAACCATATGTCTATGTCAACCAAATTACCTAGATTCATTAAGATTAAGTTCCAATTAAGGCTACCCCCGCCCGACAGGTATATTCCTATCCTGTAAGGAAATCTATTAAAAGAGTTATCTATTCTCAAGGAAGATCGTGGGCTATTGAGTCTAAGGTCTTAAACTTAAAATCCATATGTCTAGTTCATTTTAAGTTTACCTAATCAATGTTATTAATGGCCAGTTAATAAAAAATATTAAGATTAAGACTCAATAAATAAATCTTTATATTACCCAAACTATAATCTAACTCTTATAAACCAGTGATATTGAAATTCATCACAACCCTAGATAACTAACTTAGTTATGACACATGACTAGGGCTAGTAAAAACTTAAAAGTAAAAGTCATAAAGTAAAAATGCGAAATAGTAAATGCGGTAAAGTAAATACTGAAAAGTAAATAAAATAAAATGCTAAGGTAAAAGGAATTACTTTTACTATTTACTATTTTAGATATCTCCCATAAAATAATATATAAACTTGTGATAATATTACCAACCAGCCATATAGGCGGTAACCTGATTAATTCAAATTAAGTCCGACCAGCCATAAAGGCGGTATGATTTGTCCATGAACCTGCCATATAGGCGGTAAGAAAATTTAATTATCAACCAGCCATATAGGCGGTATCCTGGATTAGTCAGATTTAAACCAATTTAAATTTAATAACCAACCGACCAATATGGCGGTATCCGTATTAAGTCAAATTTTAAATAGTAAATATATTATATTTAAGGGAGATTAATCTAAATAGTAACAGTAAAAAGAATTACCTTTCACCTTAGAAAGGAGAAGTTACCTCATCATGGTTGAATAGTAAAACTGAAACAGTAAAAACAAGATAAATTACTATTACTATTACTATTACAGAAAGTAATTACTATTACAAAATGTAATTAATTACAAAACTTAAATTAAAAGAGATTAGAGAGAGAAACTCCCGATTTTACATCAAAGAAAATGAGAGAGAATGGTGCCACTAAAACTGAAATGGCGGCCTCCTTTTATAGGCAAATTTTGGCCCAGCGTCGCGACGCTGAAAATGCACTAGCGTCGCGACGCTGGCAACAGTTTATGGAGTCCACGCGTACGTTGACCACGCGGCTGTCGGCACAATAATTGGTGACATGTGTCACGCTCTGGTTGACTGGCGATGCGGTCCAATGAAATCGTGCCACATGTAATCTTGTGATTGGGTGTAAATTCGGTCTAATAGAATGGTGACACGTGGCATGCTCTGATTCGTTGATTATTCGGTCCAAGAGAGAGGCGACACGTGGCACGCGGTTTGGGTGGTCCAATGAGGTGATGACACATGGCATGAGGCGCATGTTAGCAAGGGCGGCGCACGTTAGCAAGATCCGGCGCACGTTAGCAAGTCCAACCAATCAGATTTTGACACGTGGCTGACGGCGCATGTTAGCACATTCGGCGCATCCTGGGCGTCGCGCCGCGCGAGGCTTCAGCGTCGCGACGCGGAAAAGACGAAAATATCCTTGTTGACGCATTTTTGTCCGTTTTTGCCCCAAATTGCCTCAAGTGCTTTCCAAACTTTATTTATCTGTAAAATAACAACAAAACACATCAAAACGTTCATAAAACTCGAGAAACAATACAAAACATTAGGCTAAATGTGTGGGAAATAGTGATATAAATATCACTCATCATGTATGCATGTTTATATGTTTATGGGTTGCGCAATATGTCCGACCTCACTTTAACAAAGTTCTGTCGGACATACACTATTATATCCGACCAGGCCCCCCTGAGGCCAGACCCACTGAATGCATATTTTAGTCTATTTAGATTGCCTTTGTTACATTTATTTATCATTGTTGGAACTGTTGTTGTATCATTATTAGAATCATTGTTATTTAGTGTCTATTATGCTGTTTTATTTGTTGTCACTATGTTTTTGTGCATCTGAGTAAGTGTATGCCCGGCCAGACTTCTCTCAAGTCTGGTCGGAGTTTGAATATTATGTCCGGCCTATTTTGATCATGTCTGGTCAACCTCTCTGAGGCCAGGCCCGTATTGTCCATATCCATTTCATTGTTATTTTATGAATGTGGTAATAATTCATGGATGCTTATTTATTGCTTTTATAATTCATGTTTGCGCTATTGTGTGTTATATAGATTATTTCGTGTGTGATTGCATTATGAGATGTGAGGATATCTCATTCAAACATAAATATTATAATGATATCAGTAAGGGACTATTTCGAACCCAGAGACAGGGTTTAAGGTCGGATATTGCGAGGGGTGTAGTACGACCTTAAATCATTCTCAGTGTCTTATACCGGGCGACGACTCCATTATTCTCTGGTTAGTCCCCCGCGTGACTATTTGTACTCTTTACTGGCTACGAACCCAACAATGTCATGATCGCCGACGTTATAGGCATAGCAGTAAAACCCGTTTCACTCTGACATTCTCTCTTTCGTTTTTTTAAAATCTTCGTTTCTCTTCTTCAATTTTTCTCGACACTTTCATCGTACCAGTTGTTTTTATATATAAAAATTTGATAAAGGGTAAAAATAAACAAAATAATAAAATAACTTATGCTTCTGAATTTTCAACGGTGGGGACTTTACGAGATATTATGAAAAATTTTGCGACCTATAGGTTTATTATAAAAAATAATAATAATGAGGTCCTACAATATTTTGTTCTCTTTTTTAATCATTAAAAACTCTATTTAAATACAATCAAATATCACTATTTTAAAAAAAAATAATTAGTATTAGAAATAAGTTTTTTTTTTCTTATACTAAAAACCAAACCAAATACGGACTTAGTGGACTTTTTTTTTACTCTCTTAGTATTGAAGGAAAAAAAAACGTGCAAAAATATTTTGAGTGGTAAGTAGAAAAAGTACAACATTTAGCTAAATTAATATGTTTTTTTTTTTTTTTTTTTTTTTTTTTTTGCGGTGAAAGTAGAGATGAAAATATTGATTCCTCTCGTATCAAATTCAAATTTCTAGCTTTCTAAGTTCTCTTCGATATATGATGGAGAGGAAGGTAATTCAAATTCCTTTCACATTTTTAATATTGTTGTAAATTCTTCAATTATTTCATAAGGGTATATATGTCTTTGTGTATGGCCAAGGGGTGCTAGAGTGGTTACAATCCATAGAAGGTTGCAACCCCACCCCAAAGGGTGTCCTATGGCACCCCTCCATGCCTTTATAAAGGGGTTATGTACTCCTAATTTAAGTAGTTCGAAATTAACAAATTTAAATCAATATCCTACAGACACTTTGTTTTACTTTTTGGTTTTGAGAGAGATCCACCATTATTCCTAGTTCACACACTTGTTAAGGAGTGCTCCTTGAACAAGAAGATTCCGAGTAATCCTGGGAGAACGTTGGCTAAACGAATCCGTAAAGCACCCGTGACGGAGCCAATAAGTTCTTAAGGACAGAGATCATCTCGACTTGGACTATTCTGTGATCTACACTTTCTGGTTTGTTTTAATGGTTTTGTGTTTTTTAGGGTTTGATGCATCTAGATCTTCTTTTGTTGTTTGATCTGTTTGATTGCAAGTTATATTACTGTTTGATGACACATATTTGCCTACAATCTTAAGAACTTATTGCTCGTTATTTAAATAGTAATTCGCATGTTAGGGTTTGAATATTTTCTGGAAAATACGAACTGTGCATGAAAAACCCGTAGGGCGTTCGAACGCCCGACGCACGCGAAGGCTAAATATTTGAACTTTCGTAGAACGTTCGAACGCGTCTTCAAACGCAACTCGAACGCAAGCCTTCTGCCTTAGAACGTTCGAACGCGTCCTAAACGCAACTCGAACGCAAACTCTCTGGAATCATTCCGTTCGAACGCGTTTCAAACGCTACTCGAACGTGAACTCTCTGGAAACACTTCGTTCGAACGCGTTATCAAACGCAACACGAACGCACACACACTGGACAGTCTCGTTCGAACGTAGATACGAACGTGACACTAACGACTTTGTCCTGTAAGTATTATAAACTGCAAACTTTAATTAATATTAACTTGGTTAGTCATATACTGTAAACACATTAATCTTGGTAGTATAGATTTAAGTTATTATTAAATTGTTCAATTATCACAAGCATACACATAGTGATAAAGTTGAAATTGTTTGATTGTTGCATAATTGGTTGAGAATTTAAAGTGTAATAATACACAAGTAATTCCATCCAATCTTGATTGAATTATATATATCTACATTTATCGTTTATCACTTTGAACAAGATCATTCGTTGATCGTTGTGCAATTTGTCTTTCGTAGACTAATTGACCCTGTTGATTTTCCAGTTACATATGGCTAGCGGAAATATCACGGTACCGGTCTCTCATGGAGAAAAACCGGAGAAATTTGGTGGGGCAAATTTCAAACAATGGCAGAGTAAGATGCTGTTCTACCTGACAACTCTCCAGTTGGCAAAATTCCTCAAAGATCCTCCGGGTCCTGTGGAGGGTGAATCTGAGAAGGCCAAGGAAGAGCGAGAACAGACTTGGATGTCTGGAGACTTCTTATGCAAGAACTACCTTTTGGGTGGTCTTGACAATACCCTGTACAATGTGTACCAAGGCATGACTTCTGCGAAGATTCTCTGGGAATCTCTCGAGAAGAAGTATAAAACTGAAGATGCCGGACAAAAGAAATTTGTCGTGGGTAGGTTCTTGGACTACAAGATGGTAGATTCAAGGACGGTGATGTCTCAGTTGGGTGAACTGCAATTGATCATTCATGAAATACTGGATGAGGGGAATGAAACTCTGTGAGATGTTTCAAGTTGCCGCCATAATTGAAAAGTTGCCTCCATCATGGAAGGACTTCAGGAGCTATCTGAAACACAAAAAGAAGCAGATGAGCCTTGAAGACCTCAGTGTTCGATTGAGAATCGAGGAGGACAACAGGATGTCCGAGAAGGCCAGCTACAAGACTCTGGAGTCTAAGGCCCACATCATTGAAGGTGCAAAGGGTAGCAAAAAGAGAAAGAACAGTGGAGCTGACTCTGGGAACAAGAAGTTCAAGGGAAAATGCTACAACTGTGGAAAGAGCGGTCATATGTCAAAGGACTGCAGGAACAAGAAGTCTCAGGACAAGGGCAAGAAAAAGAAATATGAGGCCCATGTTACTGAAGGCGAGCAGCTGACTGATGATATCTCAGAGATGGAACTATCAGCAGTGGTAACCGAAGCAACATAGTTGGGAATCCGAGAGAATGGTGGGTAGACACTGGGGCTACTCGCCATATCTGTGCAGACAGTAAGATGTTTTCCATGTACCAGAAGGTCGATGGCGGCGATCATCTGACAATGGGAAACTCGTCTACCTCTCAGGTGGTTGGACAAGGCACAGTTGTTCTGAAGATGACATCCGGAAAGGAGCTAACATTGAAGAATGTACTGCACGTTCCAGATATTCGGAAGAACTTAGTCTCAGGATCTCTTCTTAGTAAGGCTGGGTTTAAGCTTGTATTTGTTTCTGACAAGTTTGTAATGACTAAGAATGATATGTATGTAGGAAAAGGATACCTAACTGAGGGCCTTTTCAAGCTAAATGTAATGACTGTTAATCGTGCTATTAATAAAGCTAGTTCGTCTGCTTATATTATTGTGTCACAAAATGTATGGCATGGGAGGTTAGGACATGTTAATTATGATACCATGCGTAAATTAATTAACATGGACCTCATACCTAAATTTGCAATTGATAGCCAACATAAGTGTGAAGCATGTGTTGAAGAAAAAATACATAGAACATCATTTCATTCTATCGAACGCAGTTCTGAACCGCTAGAACTTGTACATACTGATGTATGTGACATGAATATTGTGCAAACAAGAGGCGGTAAAAAGTACTTTGTCACTTTTATCGATGACAGCACAAGATTCTGTTATGTGTACTTGTTGAGAAGCAAAGCAGAAGCTATTGAAAGCTTTGTACACTATAAGAGCGAAGTTGAAAATCAACTTGGCAAGAAAATCAAAAGAATCAGGAGTGATAGAGGTGGTGAATACGTTTCACCGTTCGGTGAATATTGTTCTGTGCACGGAATTATTCACGAAACCACTGCTCCTTATTCTCCTCAACAGAACGGAATTGCGGAACGCAAAAACCGAACGTTGAAGGAAATGATGAACGCCATGTTGACAAGTTCGGGTTTACCCCAGAACTTGTGGGGGGAAGCCTTGCTTTCCGCAAACTACGTTCTGAACAAGCTTCCTCACAGAAGACTAGACAAGACACCATATGAATTGTGGAAAGGTTTCGTACCTTCCTACAAATACCTCAAAGTGTGGGGGTGTCTTGCCAAAGTAATGGTTCCTAAACCTAAGAAGGTTAGAATAGGACCTAAAACTGTTGACTGTATATTCATTGGATATGCTCACAACAGTAGTGCGTATCGATTCTTGGTGCACAAGTCGGAGATTCCTGACATCAATCCTAATATGATAATTGAGTCAAGGAATGCGATATTTTTTGAAGAGACGTTTCCTTGTAAGGAAAGACAAATAACTGGGTCTCTCAAAAGAACAATTGATACTGTCAAGGACAGTAATCAAGTTGACCAAGAATCAGATCAACGTGTAAATGCTGAGACAATCGAGCCTAGACGTAGCAAAAGGGCTAGAACGTCTAAGTCGTTTGGTCCCGATTTTCTAACATACTTGTTAGAAAATGAGCCTCAAAGTTATAAAGAAGCAGTGACTTCTCCGGAGGCACCTCTTTGGAAAGAGGCTATTAACAGTGAGATTGATTCAATCCTACAGAACCATACTTGGGAGTTGGTTGATCTTCCGCCAGGTTGTAAGCCGCTGGGCTACAAATGGATATTCAAAAGGAAGATGAAAACGGATGGATCAATAGATAAGTATAAGGCGAGACTTGTCATAAAAGGTTATAGACAAAAGGAAGGCCTTGATTACTTTGACACCTATTCACCTGTGACTCGCATCACATCGATAAGAATGCTCATAGCCATAGCAGCTATATTTGGTCTTGAAATACATCAAATGGATGTAAAGACGGCATTCTTGAATGGTGAATTGGATGAAGAAATTTACATGGAACAACCAGAAGGGTTTAGTGTTCCTGGACAAAAACAGAAGGTGTGCAAACTTGTAAAATCCTTGTACGGATTAAAACAAGCACCGAAACAATGGCATGAGAAATTTGACAAAGAAATGTTGTCAAATGGGTTTAAAACCAATGAGTGTGATAAGTGTGTGTACACCAAATCAACTCAAAAAGGATATGTCATTGTGTGTCTCTATGTAGACGATATGCTGATAATTGGTAGTAATCATGAAATGATTAAGTTTACCAAAAACGTGTTATCCAGCAGATTTGATATGAAAGATATGGGGATAGCTGATGTGATCCTAGGAATAAAGATTTCTAGGACATCAGACGGATATATATTATCACAGACTCATTATATTGAGAAGATACTCGATAAATATATCAAAGGGGATCTAAACGTGGCTAGAACCCCTGTAGACCTAACTCTTCATTTATCAAAGAATACTGGTTCAAGCATATCGCAACTAGAGTATTCGAGAATCATCGGAAGTCTGATGTATCTCACGAATTGCACACGACCCGATATCGCTCAAGCTGTGAATCGGCTTAGCAGATATACGAGTAATCCAGGACACAACCACTGGAAAGCCATAGTAAGAGTTTTGAGGTATCTGAGAGAAACTTCAAAATATGGGCTACATTACGAGAGATATCCTGCTGTACTAGAGGGTTACAGCGATGCTAACTGGATATCTGATACGGTGGATTCCAAATCCACGAGTGGATTTGTTTTCACACTTGGTAATGCGGCCGTGTCATGGAAATCCTCGAGGCAAACATGTATTGCCCGGTCTACTATGGAATCAGAGTTCATAGCGTTAGACAAAACAGCGGAAGAAGCAGAATGGCTTAGAAACTTCCTGGAGGATATTCCTAGTTGGCCCAAACCGGTGCCAGCGATAAGCATACATTGTGACAGCCAATCGGCTATTGGGAGAGCCCAAAATACAATGTATAATGGTAAGTCTCGACACATACGTCGGAGACATAATACCATACGTCAACTGCTCTCAAGTGGCATAATAACGATCGATTATGTCAGGTCGAAGGAAAACCTAGCGGATCCACTAACTAAAGGTTTACCTCGAGAGCAAGTTGAGAAGTCATCGAGGGGAATGGGCTTGAAGCCTATACTCTAAGAATTGTCACTGTGGAAACCCAACCTAGTTGACTGGAGATCCCAAGATCTAGGTTCAAAAGGGACAACAGAAACTTTGTGCAATTCAAAACAAGCACTGAAGAGTTTCGTACTCTTTCCCATTCCGATAATGACGCTGAGTGCTGTCTGTCATTGGTTAGGATAAGCTAATCACTATATTAGGAGATAAGTCCTAATGGGGGTAAAGACAGATTACCTCTTCATAGTAGATCACCTATTTCAAGTAAGCAGTGAGGCCGCTTCCATGGGAACCTTTAAAGGCGGTTTACCCTAAAGTGCTTGATGAATCCAGGACCGTTGTTCAGGGCCAAAATGAACACAACCGTAGAACGGGTAAATGGTCGAATTAAAGCTGTGTGTTGGCAATTGTCTTGGTTTACACCAACGGCAGAACAGTTCAAGACTATGGGTCACTGGTTTGCCAAGTAAATCCGATTGTCATTCACTAGGAAAGGTTCAAGGCGAAAGCTACCTATTTCGATGCAGCTTTAGCTCACGGTATCTCTCTCACGTGTCTGAATGAATATTTGAAGAATTGTGGGGGATTGTTGTAAATTCTTCAATTATTTCATAAGGGTATATATGTCTTTGTGTATGGCCAAGGGGTGCTAGAGTGGTTACAATCCATAGAGGGTTGCAACCCCACCCCAAAGGGTGTCCTATGGCACCCCTCCATGCCTTTATAAAGGGGTTATGTACTCCTAATTTAAGTAGTTCGAAATTAACAAATTTAATCAATATCCTACAGACACTTTGTTTTACTTTTGGTTTTGAGAGAGATCCACCATTATTCCTAGTTCACACACTTGTTAAGGAGTGCTCCTTGAACAAGAAGATTCCGAGTAATCCTGGGAGAACGTTGGCTAAACGAATCCGTAAAGCACCCGTGACGGAGCCAATAAGTTCTTAAGGACAGAGATCATCTCGACTTGGACTATTCTGTGATCTACACTTTCTGGTTTGTTTTAATGGTTTTGTGTTTTTTAGGGTTTGATGCATCTAGATCTTCTTTTGTTGTTTGATCTGTTTGATTGCAAGTTATATTACTGTTTAATGACACATATTTGCCTACAAATATTTGGTTATATTAATGGGGAAGGAATTTGAATTTCATGAGAATTCAATTGTCCTCAAATTGTGGAATTTAGATTCCTAACATCACTATGTGAGGAATCCAAATTATCTATTAACAAATACATGAAATTTCAATAATATTTATATTAAAATTTTTAATTGTTTTAAATGAAACCTATTTCTTTCATTTTCAAATTTTGGGGACGGGAACTGAGCCGGAGCCTGGACCCGGTACATGTACATAGGGCGGGACTCGGGATTGGTATCGATACCCATACTGGGTCCGAGACCAGTATCAATACCTAGCCGGGGTTAGGACCCGAGACGGGTACCGATACCTAAGCCGAGACCGAGATCGGTATCGGACCTAGGGCCAGGGCCAGACCCGAGACCGGTACCGGGGATGGAACCTGAAGCCAGAGACTAGGACCGACACCGATACCCGGGTGCGGATCTGAGACAGGTACCAGTACCCGAGCCGAGGTCGGGACCGATACTATATCCCAGATTCTGGTATTAATAATATAATATTATTTATATTAGTTATTTATTTTTCATATTATATTTATTAATATAAATAAATTATTTGTATTTAATAATATTTTCATTGTAAATATATTTAAAAATATTATAATGAATTAGAATAACATTGATAATTAAAATAATATCGAATAAATAAATTACAATTTTATTTAAAAAATTATTTTTTAAATTATAAATTATTTGTAATTTATAATTTATTGATTTAATAAATTAATTTTTAATAATTATTGATATTTAATACATAAGGGTAAACTTATCCACACACATTATATAATGTTTTTCTCTTCAAATTATTTATACTAACCAAATAATGAAATCAAATTTCATCACCATTTCCTCTCCTCTCCTCTCCTCTCCTCCCAACCAATAATATTTTCCAATTCTTTTTAGAAATTTAATAGTAGTTAATTCTTTAAAATAGTAGCATTTTAGTCATTGTCACGTCAAGTTAGATTTTTTTAAAAGTAAAAGAAAAGACTTTGCTAAAAAATAACTCTGAATCAATTTTTGTTATATAACATTTTTCATTAATATAGTTATATAATATAATTCCTTTCTTGTTTTATGTTGTTTTTTTAAAAAAAAAAAAGGAAAAAGGAAAAACCTCATTTGCAACAAATTTTATATAACTTTTCTTTTAATGATGTAAGAGTAACAAATTTTTTCATTTTTCTAATATCTATGTCCATTGAGATAAAAAACAAAAACAAAATACAATAATTTGATGACTGAAAATGATAATTATAATAATAGTTTCGGGGGTTAAAAAATAAAAGGGTTAAACGACGTCGTTTGGAGGTGCAAAGATATTTCAATTTAATAAGTAGAATCAATGTAGTATCATTATCCAAAAAGTTGAACTACACAGACAGAGGCAAACGAAACTGAAGAAGCTTGGTCGATGGAGGGAACAAGTTCACTTCTAAGCTGTTCTTCAAAACCTCATTTCGTATTCAATCCCCAGACTTCATATTCCTTGAGAAAATTCCAACAATTGGTCAACTTTGGGGCCAAGAGCCGCCGTGTTTCAAGCACTAAAACTTCCAATGTTACTTCCTCAGCAGCATTTGCAGTGCAAGAAACGTTGGAGAAGACGAGAGAGTCTGTTATGACAAGTGGTGCCAAAGAAATGATGCCCAAGATTGACAAAAGCGGCAGGTTTTGTAGCCCCAGAGCCGCCCGAGAGCTCGCTCTGTATGTATTTGTTAATATTTTATGCTTTGAGAGCTTTTTATTTTAATTATATTTGTTTTTCGGACTTGAATTTTGCTCAAAATTTAATATATTTTTTTAGTATGGAATTGAATTTTCATTTGATTGCTTGTTTGTCATTTGACATCTTTGAGTTCATAATCTTGCTTTCTTGTCAAATTAATAAAAATGGAATTTTATGTCTTAATTTTGTGGGGTTTAATGGGCAGGTTGATAGTTTATGCGGCGTGTTTAGAAGGGTCTGATCCCATTCGGCTTTTTGAGAAGCGATTGAATTATAGGAGAGGTAATGCAATTGATAATCAAGCATTACTTGACTATGGGTTACTGGTGAATTAGTTGTTCTTTTAGGTATTTTAATGTTTCGCTCTTTCTTTGCAATTTGTATATGCAGAACCTGGTTATGAATTCGACAAGGGTTCGTTGTCGGAGTATAATCATATGAGCTTTGCAGGCCCTCCTGTGACAACGGAAACTGTTGAGGAGGCAGATGACCTTTTGCAAAATGACGAGGAGGAGTCTGCAATTGGTAATAAAGCATTTGAGGAAAACTTTATACAGTTCTTTGACACCCTAGTGCTTTTTTTTTTATGGAAGATAGGCATCGATCTTATTGTTGGATGACGCATTGAATTTGAAATTATTATTTTATAATGTGGAAGGAAAATTAGTAGGTTCATTCTAAAGTGAGCATTCTACATATTATATTACTTCCCATGAGGTACTGTTAGTGTTAGAAATTCCCAGAGTGGCAGGTTAGTAAATGTATAAGACATAGAGGGTTGGTGGGTGAAAGCATGATGTTTTAACGTAGTAAGTGAATCTGTATGTACATACTTTGTATAAGTTGTGAATGAATGAAAATTTTGTGGGTTTCATCAACTTATGAATTTGGTATATTGATTTTTTCTCTTTTCTTCCTTGATTTTGCATTCCAAATTATTGATATAAAAAATTTCCTGTACAGCTTAAGCTGTTATTCGTTTTATTAGACTCTTCCTTTCTTAAGCCTAATTCGAAGCTGCATTTTGTTCTGCAGAAGCAGAAGTCCTCTCAGCTCCTCCAAAGTTGGTGTATAGCAAACTGCTTTTGCGGTAAATCCCTAATGATACAAGTCAAACGATCTTCATTGTATCACTAAAATATTGGTCTCAATTAGTTCATTGGTCTGTGTGTTTGTGACAGAAAGAGAGAGATATTAGCTAATTTGTTTAATTTTTATGCTTAATCGCAGTTTCACAAGGAAGCTTTTGGTTGCAGTGGTGGATAAGTGGGATAGTCATGTCCACATTATTGACAAAGTTGTTCCACCAATTTGGAAGGTCTGGAAAATGGTTTTTATTGTATGCATGGCCACCTGATTTCTTTTTGTTTGGATTATACTAATTTTAAGTTTCTTAAAATTTCCATTTTATATTTTCTTAACCAATTATAAACTTGTTTGGTCTTTCTCAAAAATTTCTTTTTCACACTATTCTGTAAAAATTAAGAGAAGATACCTATAAAATTTGTCCATTTCCATTAATTATTTGTAAACATATATACTACTTCCAACATATGATATCATAAGTGTAGATGTGTTTGTATATATATGACTTATGATGGATGATATGTTCTTCGGTCCTAAAAAATATAACAAATAAAATATGCCTTTTTACTTTGGATTGCTCTAATCAATCCACTATAATCGTTTCATCTTGGTTTCTTTTTGCTTTTTAAAGTTGTTAACAAGCAAAGAGAACAAAAAATTGCAGTAGTTTCGGATCCTCATTGCATTATGAGCTTTTACAAGCATCTTTTTAGGATTTACCCGATAGTTAACCTTTCCAGGTAATACCCAAATGTATTTTTCTCAACTAGGACATTTACTGGTAATTTTGCATTTTCTGAACTAACACATAAAAGATAAGCAAAATAATTCGAGTTGAGGCCATTTGCCTGGATCACTCTGGTCTATATGTTGACATTTTGTCTCAAGCCTTATACTCTATAACTGCTTGGCTATGACACTCAATTATTTTCCTACTTCACATTGATATACTTCAGGATCAACCAGCAGGAAGAATTTTGGAACTTAGCATTATCCATCTAGCCATGTCTGAGATAACAGTTCTGGGGACGCGGCACCAGATTGTGATTAATGAGGCACGTCTCCTGCTTCCCTCATCCCTTGCTGGTTTTCACTTATCTTTCACTATGATCTGAATGCCATTCTCTCTCTTTAACACATTGTCTTGTTATTGAAGGCTGTTGATCTTGCAAAAAGATTCTGTGATGGAGCAGCACCACGTATAATTAACGGGTGTCTTCGGACCTTTGTGAGGAATCTTGAAGGAACAGCGAAGACGGATGCTAACAAGGAAATTCCATCCGAAGTAAAAGTATGAAGTATGTACTATTCAATACCATGTTGTGCTGGGATTTTTTAAGGAAACCCTCATATCAGGCTGAAGAACGCCAATTCTAGTCTGAGAAGTGTCTTTTGTCATCTGAAATCTCAGGAAACTTTGAGAGAGTGAATAGAAATTTGGTCCAAGAACAAATGGATATTAGAACCAGAAAAGTTCTGGTAAATAATAACACCTCACAACAGACAGTAGAGCTTAATATGTATATGAATATTATGATGTAGTTGTAGGACATATATCTCATGAGACCAATATTAATTTTGCGTTCAGTTATGATTTAAGATTATTGGGTCAATGATAGATGAAGCGGGTATTATATGCATGATATTGGCATTCACATCTAATTGCAACATGAATAGTAGGAGTCCGTGTGACAAAGGGATGCTTGATGTGGTCCCAGGTTGTCCTCTTTTTTGAAGCTACAGATTTCATGCATCGGTTTTTTTTTTTTGGTCTCTGGAGACAAATATCAGCAAGTTACGAACAAGTATATCTGTTCCTCTTCAATTATATATATGATGATATGCCCAAAATTTCCTTATTACTAGTATCTCATTTCTTTTTTGGCTGCTGCTAAGGTACCCTGGGTTCCATTTACAAATATGGGGATGCTTGTTTGGCTGACAAATATATATCTATATCTATATATATATATATAATATATATATATATATATATGACGGGACAACCGTTAAAATATTATTTTAGGTTGCATGTTTAGTAGTTAAAATTGCATGTTAACAAATATTTCATATTTGTTTATCATAAATCAATTTTTAATGGTTGAAGTTGCATGTTCAATGATGTTAGTTGCATGTTTAAAAATATTTCTAAAAATTTGTTTCTGGTTAGGTTACATGTTTAATGATTAAAGTTGCATGTTAACGATTGAAAATTATATGTTAGTAAAGATTCATATTTATTGTCATAGTTGCAAGTTTAATGATATTTATTGCATGTTTAATGATCGTTGTTGTATGTTCGGTTTTGAATTGCATGTTATTACTAAAAATTGCAAGTCTAATGGTTGTAATTGCTTATTAATTGTAAAAAGCTTCATATTAGAAATTGTTTCATATTTATTGGTTAAAGTTGCATGTGTAATGATATTAGTTATATGTTGAATGATTTTAGCTATATATGCGTTTTTTGAGGCGGAAGAAATTGCATGTTATTGTTAAAAATTGCAAATATAATGGTTGAAGTTGAATGTTCATTATAAAAAGTTTCATATTAGAAAATGTTTCATAGTTATTGGTCAAGTTGCATGTTGAATGGTCATAGTTACATGTTGGGTTTTCGAGGCATAAGAAATTGCATATTATTACTAAAAATTGCAAGTATAATGGTTGAAGTTACATGTTCATTGTTAATAATTTCATATTGAAAAATATTTCATGTTTATTCGTAAAAATTATATGTCTAATGGTATTAGTTGCATGTTGAATGGTCTTAGTAACATGTTCGGTTTTCGAATCATGAGAAATTGCATGTTATTGCTAAAAATTGCAAGTCTAATCGTTGAAGTTGTATATTCATTGTAAAAAATTTCATATTTATTTATCAAAGTTACATATGTAATGATATTAATTGCATGTTTAATGATCGTTATTGCCTGTTTGGATTTCAAGCAAAAAAAAAAAATTACATGTTATTGTTTTAAATTGCAGGTCTAATGGTGATAGTTGAATGTTAATGGGGAAATATTTGATGCAAGAAAATGTTTCAAATTTATGGGTAGTAATTGCATATTGAATGATATTGTTTGTATGTTCAATGGTCGTTGTTGCATGTTTGGATTTTAAGCAAAAAAATAAAATAAAATTGCATGTTATTGCTTTAAATTGCAGGTCTAATGGTGATAATTGCATGTTAATAGTAAAATATTTTATGTAAGTAAATGTTTCATATTTATTGATTAAAATTGCATGTTGCGTGTCAAATAATTAAAGTTGCATGTTCAATTGTTAGAATTACTTGTTATTGATTCTAGTTACATGTTCAGTTTTCAAGACATAAAAAATTACTTGTTATTGTTAAAAATTACACGTTTAATGGCTAAAATTGTATGTTGATGGTAAAAGATTTCATATTAGTAAATATTTTATATTTATTGGTATAAATGGCATGTTTAATGGTGTTTGTTACATGTGGAATGGTCGTTATTGCATATTTATCGGCTATTTAAGTTTTAAGTTACAAAACAAATTATCATTTATCTAATATTCATTTAATCCTTAGCCGTTGGATCTCAAACAATTTAATCTAAGAATTATAATAACATAAGTATCACATATCCTAGCGTACTGTAGTGCACGGTAGTGTTACTGTTACATACGTTGCATGTCACGATCCATTCATCCACCTGTATCCCATAGGATCAGCTTCAACATATATAGCATTATTTCATTTTTTTTGTAAAAGCATTGGACAATCAAGAGTTTTACCTGCTCCATTTAAGTCTGAATCGGGCGATTAGACGACAATATTTTCAACGTTTCTAGTGTATATACACACAAACATTAAATGAATGTTCCATCCATAACAATGAAAGAAAGCGCGGCAATCCCATAGGAAATGATTAATTAACTAATTAACTTGATTATTAATTAGTGTTGTTGATATTAAATAAAAGAGATGAAATTATCAATAAACAAATACAATGACAATGATGTTGCTTGGCGAAGCGACAGGCTTGCAAATGCATATGGGATACAGGTACAAACATATACTACTAAAAATCTTTTGTATTTACCTTTAAAATACATTTATTCCTTTTTCTTTTACTTAATGTTTCCTAACTTATATGATTTCTTATTTGTGTATGAAAATTTCCAATTGTGCATTTGATTTCCTATTTGATTCGGAACCCTTTTATTTATTTAATTTTTTTTTTTAAAAAAAGAGTTTAAAATCGGTTTAGTTCGCCGATTTGGATGGTTTTGATTGGGTTTGACCGGTTTTTTACATAACCGATTTTTATGGATTTTTCATACCAGACTCACGATTTATTCTCAAATCGACCAATTCGACCAGCCGATCCGATTCGATTATGAAAATACTGATTTCAAAATTACTTGATCGGTTTTTTACATAACCGATTTTTATGGGTTTTTCATACTGGACTCACGATTTATTCTCAAATCGACCAATTCGACCAGCCGATCCGATTCGATTATGAAAATACCGATTTCAAAATTACTTAAATGAGTGGAGCTTTACACACACCACAAAATACAATTACTTAATTGTTGAAGAACTCATAACTTTAATTCAATACAACAATGTAAAATAGGAAGGCATTGGTCAATGAAGAAACATATTATTGATGGCTGATTTTCGTTCGAGAAAAAATATGGGTATTTTTCCGGACAACCCACCATCGAATACATAAATTTATTTGGTTGTAAGAATTCGTATGAAAAAATAGAGAACAAGTGAAAAATAAAGAGTGAGACAGAGATTTACGTGGTTCGGCAATGAATGCCTACGTCCACAGGAGGGGAGGGTAATTCTCATTATGCTTAAATAATTTACATGCATGGAAAAATAAAGAAGAGGATCCAGCCCAAGCCCCCGCCAAAGAAGATGAAGCAGATCCCAAAAAACCTCCTTATAACTATGTTTTCTCCTCCTTTTTATAGGTCCCCAAGTGTTTGAAGATGAGGTCATGGTATGTTATTTGGTTATCATTACACTCGTTTGTCATCAATGTCCACCGCCTCTTGTTGTCATTACCATTTTTCTAGAAGCATCACCACCTCGGGTCATGATCTCTTCTAGGCACCACCTCGGGTCATAACATGATCTCCTCGGATTGGGTTGATCTCATCCCGAAATCAAACATAAGGATCAATCAGCAAAATAACGCTACTTATTTCAATTTCATCACCAATTAATATGATGGATAATGGCCGGGTTCAGTGCTGGTACAAGCAGGTTGATGAGGAAATTTTTGATATATGCAATAAGCAAAATATCTCATGATCAAGATACTACAAAAAGTAGTACGCAAAATTAATGAGTAAGAGCCAACAGATCATCGAAAGTGTGGATTCAATCAACTGGTGATCAGATGTTGTAGAGTCTGAAAGTGATGATGAATCAGTTGTAGGATTAATAGTTCAGATGATAGAGCAGGAATAATGGGAGAGTGATCAATGCAACTCATGAGTTAATTACTGGAAATTGTTTACAACAATTAAAAATAATAATCCATTTATAGGGTCAAAATTAATGGCACTTTTAATACCATATCTTTTGTTGATAATAAAACTGCTTATTTATAGATTCAAGGAGTATTAGAATATAAATTTCTCATTCATTCCGAGTGATTTTGAACTCTCCCCTTCCTTTATTTGATGGAGGTTCTATGTATATATCAATATTTTCGCATTTTCCATATAATAGATAACAAGACTTAATTATATGGAGGCTCGAACAAAAGGTTGAGCACATGAGTATCACTGGCTACAAGGCCAAGTGACAAATGGTCACTTAAATTGAGCTTTCTATATCTATATATTCTACTAAATTTATTAAGCAAATAGAGTTCCCACATTCATCCTTGGAGGATTTCGGAAGCTATCCTTAATCGGTGGAAATGCATGGTATGAAGGCACATTGATTGAGGTGGAATTAAAATGAGGAAGTTCATTGTATGCCTCAATCTTTAATACACTATTTTATGGATAATTGGATCTCATTCCGATGCTATCCTTAATTGGTATAAATATATTATATGATTGCCAATTTGATGTGTCAGTTACAACTCGATTCATATCCATATGACATAATCAGGTCAGTGATTTCAGTAACTAAAGATTTGTACACTCGATGATAGCTCGATACATGTCCGACTGGACATATATTTTGAATTCTATGTCCAGCCAAATATGTATTTTGAATTCTATATCCAGCCGAACATGTATTTTGAATTACATGTCCGGATGGACATCAATCATATCTCGTGATTGCAGGGATTGATAATCAACACACTCACTGACAACTATTATATGTTCGACTGGACATATATTTTGAATTTTATATTCGACTGGACATGTATTTAGAATTACATGTCCGACTGGACATCAATCAGATCCCGTGATTGCAGGGATTGATAATCAGCACACTCACTGACAATTATTCTATACCCGGCCGGTTCTAGAATTTTAAAATATATCTGGTCGGCTATTATGGTTTGAGAGAAGGTAGCCCCGATATAGGTGATGTCCGACTGTTTTTTTTTTCCTCATATTTTCAAGGTCCCTTGGAGTTTATTTCCTTCCTGACATTCATCTTTGTAATTTTCCAAGCTCTCAGAGGATGTCCCCATTAGAGACTCATCATCGTACTATGCATAAAAATACAATGTCCACATATTCCAAATCAAAAACTAGAAGCATGTACACTCATTAAAAGGATGTGCATGGTAAAATATAGGCAAAAATGCAAAACTCACCCTATAACTTTCACGTTTTTTCATTCCAGTCCTCTAACTTTCAGTTTTGTCAATTCAGTCCTATAACTTTCAATTTTGGTCAATTCAGTCCTCCGTTACAAATCCGTTACTGCTGCCGTTACTGCTGCCAAAACGACGCCGTTTAACGGAGGACTGAATTGACAAAAATTGAAAGTTAGAGGACTGAATTGACAAAACTGAAAGTTAGAGGACTGAAATGAAAAAATGTGAAAGTTAGAGGACTGAAATGAAAAAATGTGAAAACTAGAGGGTGAGTTTTGCATTTTTTATACCTTAATTTAGGCCATATTAAATTATTTTTCTTTTTCTTATTTTTTAAATAGTAAAAGAAAAAGAAAATAGGCTACAACTGTTAAGAAAATTAATAAATATAATTTTAATGATAACAAGAAAAAAATTATATTCCAACAATTACATTTCAAAATGTAATTTTAGAGATTACATTTCAAAGATAAGTGATGTATTTTTTAATTTTTAATATTTGATTTGACAATGTAATTTATAAATATAATTTTAATGTAATTGAACAATAATCTCTAATGTCTCACGAAAATGTCGAAGATAATGCTTGTTCAGGATCGACCTTCATCAAATCATTATTTCTTGAATGAATACGAATTTTTTTTTTAAAAAAAATGAATGGGTTGTTACTTAGCTCACTAATTACTTGTCTAATGTTGGAATTTGTTTTCAATTTATATTATTATTAGTAGTAGTACAATATTAAATTAGTTTGGTCAATTCAATCCTCTAACTTTCACGTTTTTTCATTTCAGTCCTCTAACTTTCAGTTTTGTCAATTCATTCGTTTAACTTTCAATTTTTGTCAATTCAGTCCTCCGTTAAACGGCGTCGTTTTGGCAGCAGTAACAGATTTGTAACGGAGGACTGAATTGACAAAAATTGAAAGTTAGAGGACTGAATTGATAAAACTGAAAGTTAGAGGACTAAAATGAAAAAACGTGAAAGTTAGAGGGTGAGTTTTGCATTTTTGCCTAAAATATATATAGATTATAAACTAATGACAACCGTTGGAATGTTATTCAAATTAACAGATTTGTAACGGAGGACTGAATTGACAAAAATTGAAAGTTAGAGGACTGAATTGATAAAACTGAAAGTTAGAGGACTAAAATGAAAAAAACGTGAAAGTTAGAGGGTGAGTTTTGCATTTTTGCCTAAAATATATATAGATTATAAACTAATGACAACCGTTGGAATGTTATTCAAATTAACCTGCGCATTAAGAGTGTGTTTGGTTGGGGGTTTTGGAGGGGAGGGGAGTGATTATTTTAAATTATGTTTGTTTGGTTCAATTTTTTGGAGGGGAGGGGAGGGGAGCAAAATCCCTCCTAAGCCAATTTTAGCTCCCCTCCAAAAGTGGAGGGTTTTGGAGCGGAGAGAAAGTGATGAATTAAAATTTTAAATGCAATTACTAAATTATCCATACTTATATTGTTTTAATTTTATTTATAACAAGTTATAGGGATAAAATAGTAAATTAGTTTTAAAATCTCTCCCCTCCCTTCTTGAACTAAACATATATCTAATTAAAAACTCTCCCCTCCCCTCCTTTGAACCAAACATATATTTAATTAAAATCTCTCACCTCCCCTCCCCTCCCCTCCCATTAGTTAAACCAAACAGACCCTAAGCGGTTTCCGACTAATTTCTTTACTTAAATGAGTGCATACGCATTAAGCGGTTTCCGACTAATGACAACCATGGCATTCACAAATTAAAGAGTTGACGGCTCACTTTCACTCCAAGACCACTTCATAATTCAGCCATTGCCACTTCATATTTCAAAATAGTAATGAAATCAACAAAACACCGACCCACAAAATCAAAAGCAGCCAGCAGGCAGGATATGTCATGAATTGAATTAAACTACTAGCTGCTTCTCAAAGTTATATAAAAATAAAATAAAAATAAAATAAAATGGGCTTAATAATATATTTGACCTGAAGCATCATAACTTATAATCGTCGTGTTATAGTTATAACGATGATTACTGTATCTTTTTAATTTAAGTAATAATTTTGATCATTTTAAAATAACTGAATTATTGTAAATGAGATGGTACCTCACATTTTATTTTCTATTTTAACTTATCGCACATTACTTAGAGATAATGATCTTAACCTAATCTCTCCATCTATAAATAGAGAGCAATTCTTGTATAATTATTCATTCAAAATCAATTAGAAATGCCAATGTATCTTTCTCTTCATCTATTTCTCTTTTATTTTACAACATGAATCATTTTTTATATATGTAGTTATTTATTTTTAATTGGTAAACATCGAAAAAGAGGATTAATCGTGGGCCTTAAACTGTAACAATTTGAAGCCCAATAATCAGAATTAATTAGCCCATGATTTGATAACCTACCTCTAGGGTTTCTCTTTCTCTCTATATAAATTTCCATTGCCTCCTCTCCTCCACCTCAACTCCAATCCTTCGCTGCTTTTTCTTTAAATTTTATGTTTCTCGAATTCTCAAAATCAATTTATTTTTGTTTGAATTTAGAAAAAAAGCGGCCTAATATTGCAAATCTTTGATTCAATAAAAATGAATCAAAGAATCTATCGTTAGGTCAAATTGAAGATCTGTATATATGCTAAAACTCGTGTATCTATACTCTACCTTTAGCTCCGTGTTTTTCTTCGCAAGGAATTTTGTGGTGACAAGGTAGATACATTATTATTATTATTATTATTATTTTTAATGAACTTGTTTGGGCATGGAGAGTGGATGGATGATGAAATAAATCAGACGGATTCCCAATGATTTTCATCGAAATATGATTAACAACCAGCTACTTCTGAATCCACTCTCATGTTAAATTTTAATTCTTTATTTTTTATTTTGGGATTTTCTGGATTGATTTTTTTAATTTTTAATTTTTAAAAAATGGGATGTCTGAGTAATTGGCCGGTGATGTAAGAAAAAAATATTTGCTACTCTTGATGCGGGGAGGTTATCAATCTAATCCTTCCTTGAATGATGATTCTTATCCACCAAGATCTCTGAGGCCTCTGCTGCTCTTACAATCTTTTTTTATTTAATAATAAATAAATCAAGCTGTAAAACACAAGTATAATGTCATGTTTTTTTTTCTGGGCTAAATTAGTTTTATTCGTTTCAAATCTAGTTTGGGCTGCCCGCTTATTTATTAAAATCCGTCGGGAAGATTTAGGTGCGACGCAGTTTGTGATTAATAAGTTGTCAATGTTTTTCGAGTCTTTAGGTATTTTAAGTTGGACTCCTCCTCCTCCTCCTCCTCCTTGGTTGAATCATTATCATTATTATTCCCATTAAGTAAAAAAAAAATTCACAATTAAATCTGATTTTAATATACACGGATGTGCAGTTCATTCAAATAAATCAAATGGTACTAAAACCTGAGGCCTACTTAGCTAGCTATAATAAAAACACTGCACACTGTGTATAAAAATTTCTTTCAAGTTTCAACTAATTATGTGTCTGTTTAGTCTCCAGAGGTTTGTAAGATATACGACGATTGAAAAAAAAAAGAAAAAAGAAGAGATCTCTTCTGAGATTTGAGACAGAATTTGTAATAATTTAGGTAGTTTTAGATAGGGGTGGGCAAAAAAAACCGACCGAACCGAACCAAACCGCAAACCGAACCAAACCGGACCGAATTTACGGTTTTTTTCCTAACGGTTCGGTTTGCGGTTCGGATTGGCCCACCCCAAACGGTTTACGGTTCGGTTCAGGACCTAATCCGAACCGCACCTGTAAAACCGAACCGAACCGTTATAATTAAAAAAATATAAATTTTTATAAAAAATTTTGTATTTTTCTTTTAATTTTATTCTATGTTTTCTTTTTATTAGTATGTTAATACTTTTATTCTTGAATTTTTGTTAATACTTTTATTCTTCAATTTATTTATTTTATGGTAGCATCATTATTCTTGAAAGTAAGATGTTGGATTTGTCTCTTAATTAGAATGATGGTAGCATCATTATTCGAGGTAATTTTTAAAAAAATACAAGAATTAATTGTGCCTCATTTTTCAATTCTTTATGGAGTGCATATGTTCCCTGGAGTCACAACTTACACCCTAGCACTTCATACCATTTGTTGGATAGACTAGTTTTTTTTTTTTTCACTTAAATGGATGAAATTGTATTTTAAATATAATAATCCGTAAACCGAACCGAACCAATCCGTAAACCGCTGGTTTAAAAAATTTTCAATCCGAACCAAACCGTTATTTAATGGTTTGGTTTGAGAGGTAAAAAATCCGAACCGTAAAATATGGTTTGGTTCGGTTTTTAGCAAAAACCGAACCAAACCGAACCGCGCCCACCCCTAGTTTTAGATGTAAATATGTACTCATATTATACATAATTTGTTTTTATTTGTTAAGTTTCATCCTAAGTTTATATTCGAGTTTTTTATTGTTATTTATGATATATGAATGAATTTCATTTTCAAAAATAAAATAAAATCTACCTTATAGTATTTGAAGTCCGTATTATCATCTTCAAAAGAATGTTCATATTATAAAGATATGTTGACATTGATAAGTCTCTAATTGATGTTACCAAAAGATCTAAGAAAATATATATGGAATAGATGTCTAACGAGTTTAGTGGCCCATCAGGCCAGTGGCCTCTGTATGAGTCCGTATGGGCTCGGAACGACACTGTGGGTTAAGATTTTTGGTCTGTCGAGAAAATCTTTGGTGCACCACATTATCCATACAAGAATTCAATTATCAATTACAATGTGTATTAAAAAATTAAAAAACAACTAAAAATAGATATTAAAATATACATGTCATTTTCTAATTCGTTAATATAATCACACATACTTCTGTTGCACTAAGAGTACTCTTACGTGTCATACATGCCCTAATGACCCACCAATAATAATATATATTTTAAATTTAGATTTATTTTCAAAAATTCATAATCTCATTTTTTCAGTTAAAAATTAAAAATAACTAAATCATTATTAACATAGATAATTAACAAAAATATTTCTCAATTAAAAATAATACAGAGAAATATAAAATAATTCATTTATATGAAATAAAAAATTAAATGTTAAGAATAATATAAAATATGATGTATTTATTTTTTCAAACGGTATAAAAAAAAATTAGATTTCAGATTTTAAACTAATGGGTCAGCCCAGTCACGATCCAGGTGGCCCAATCAGATCATGCCGGATCGAGTCGTTGGGCATCTTAGTCGTATATCATCTAAAAGTTATTCTCCATAGATCATGAGTAACAATATATTATGACCCCCAAATGAGATAGACAATTTCCCTATAATACGAGACTTGACATAATACTATATATTATCAGAGAGAATATGGAATCTGTCAACCCCAATTATAATGAATATATATAAAATTAAAATTAAAAGCTCGATCTTGTGCTCTCCATCTCCATATATATTTTCATGCAAAAAGAAAGAAAATGAAACTCTTGAATACAGCTATGTTCCCATAAGGAAGAGATTTGTAACTAGTGATGCAGAATATTTATTCTCAGATTGCACAATGAAGTTCATGTTGAATAAATTTCACCACAGTACCTATAATATATATT
Source organism: Zanthoxylum bungeanum (assembly GCA_019454045.1). Lineage (NCBI taxonomy): Eukaryota > Viridiplantae > Streptophyta > Magnoliopsida > Sapindales > Rutaceae > Zanthoxylum > Zanthoxylum bungeanum. The sequence continues at coordinate 95,695 of SKCR01041377.1, read as the reverse complement.
TGTAGTGTATGCTCTCATTTCAATCATTATTAGTTTACTACATATGAGGAACTTGGTGGCTTTAAAACTTTCTTATTGCGACTTTACTGTTCACATCCATCCGCACACTGGAACGAACCTCCTGCTAACTATTGCAGTCATTTCTCTCTCTCTCTCTCTGGATATGTCTACAAGTTCACAATTACATGGCAACAATGCCCAAAGATTATTGGGGGTGTGTTAATTGGCGCGGACAACTAGTAATTTACTGTTGTTTTGATTGCATCTAGTATCTGCATACAAAGAAGCAAGAATAACTTGTAAGTTTATACCACAATCCCTAGTAGTTCCAACTTTGAAAGGATTCAAGCTTAACTTGCCTTATTCTTGGTTGGCATGTAGAAGGGTTCGAAAACAAGAGGGAAGGGAGTGTCCAGACCACAAACTCGAGCCACCGGTGCTTCCAACTGCAATGAATTAAATACACAAGCACGAAAAAAGCATTATTGGCTACTACAATAATTAAATATAAAGAGTACACAAGCAATGCAGATAGGTGTCGAGTCTCGTCAAAATTGTTAACTGGGATGTATAATCTTCCTCCAGCCAGTGAATCTGCCTCCAACTAGTGATTTTTTGTTCTTAAAACAATTTATCCCAAAAGACTGCTTATAGCTCAACCTACTAAGAATCCATCTTTACGAATTTTTTCCCTCCCCTAAACTCTTAACTAACAGCTATGCAAGGATCATCACAATTTTCTTTATGAAGATTAGCATCAATAATCTACAAAAATAAGTTTGGCCGTTTGGGTGACTGAATATTTGAAAGAAACAAGGAAAAAAGAAGTCAGAAGGATGCGATTACTCTTAAGAAGCAACGTTCAACGATAGATGCAGAGATTTCAGCTCCGAAACCTCCAGTAACTGGAGCTTCATGACTAATCTGCAGAGTGCAACAAACTCATCACTTGAACCAACAAATTATTTTTTAAGCAGCATAATTGTATGAAGGTTTTCTATCCTTACAAGAATTCGTCCAGTTTTCTTGACAGAGGCCTCTACTGTTTCCTTATCCCATGGTACTAGAGTTTTCAGGTCTATCAGTTCACAAGAAATTCCTTCCTGCAAAATCTCAATGATCAAATAAATAATGAGAACCAAAGGAAGAGAGGAAAATGCATTTTGCTTGTTCTAATATTAACAGTCCATGCCTAAATCAAACTTTGTTGCATTATGATTCTGGAACAATTTGATTGAGGGGATATGTGTAGGTTGGTGATTGATTACAATTATATAATATAATTACCTAGAAAAATTACTTGATGGATGCGATACCATATAAAATCGGCGCGCCATTGGATATGGTCTCTGAGTTTTGGTTTAATTCATTTCGCATTAAGTAAACATTTTAGACCCATGAGAAAGAATCACATACCTTTTCAGCATCTAAACAGGCCTGCTCCATGACAGATAGTTGCGCTCCCCAGCCAACAAGTGTTATGTCACTGCCCTCTCGAATCACCTAATTATTTCCATTTGCATTGATTCCAATTCCAAATTCTCAATCAAAGATAATTATTCATTGAGGATAAAACTGCATACCTCTGCCTCTGATAAAGGCAACATATAATCACCCTCGGGGACCTCTTCCACAGACAAACGGTAAAGCCACTGAATATCCAAGACATTTATGTGATATCAATCATATAATTTATCAGTTGACCAATTGGGCACCAAAGAATCACTGAATTTGAGGTTAATGGGTGCAGTACCTTTGGCTCAAAAAAGACAACAGGGTTTGGATCACGAATGCATGACAACAATAATCCTTTTGCCTGTCGTGGGCTTCGAGGGATGACCACCTATAAATTCACTATTTAAAATATAGGAAACAATGCAGAACATCACATAATTTTAAATGGGAAGTGCTAAAGTTGAGCTCCGTTGAAACAGGATCCAGGAACCAAGATCAAGCGAACATTTTCAATACTACCACAGTAGTACAGTATTTTCTTTGGACTCCTCATGTAATGCAGTTAGCATGTAGAACATTGCACCTCGGAAAGAAGTAAAATAACTAAATAAAAGTCAAACTAACTCAAGGAGAAGGAAATTTACTTTGAGACCTGGAACGTGACAAAAGAAAGCTTCAGGGGATTGCGAGTGATAATGTCCCCCATGGCCCACAGCTCCATAAGGAGCTCTGACTGTTAATCCTGCAGAATCACATGAAACCTCTTCAAGGCAAAAAAACAGAGCAGGAGGAAGGGAGGGAATAGAAACCAAAAAATGAGAGAATCATGAAGAAGCTGATACACCAAGGATCACTCAAGTTTATCAGAGGAAGAATAAGCACCAGTTGGAAGTCCAGCGTCAGCAAGAAGCCCAGCCCATTCGTCCATGACATATGGCTGATCAGAGATGCGACATCTGTCTCACCTATTTTGGAATCTGCATTCTATTATTTCGCCACTTGTCTTCTTTTTATTAGTTAATGTTGTTTGCATTTTGTTGTGAGGGGATTCGGTTATAAACAAAATCTTCATTAGGTTGTGGGGTATCATTATTTTGTGGTGTGAGAAATTGTAGTGAGGAGCCCCTAAGCTGCTTGAAATGCTTAGATCAGATTGTTTCTTTTGATTATCTAATATAAAGCACATTTTCCAGTATTTCTTTGCATTATTGGATTTGTACTTATCAATTGGTATCAGAGCACTATCCTTCCTGGTATGGTACGCACGAAGATGGACACAAGGACTGAGAGCATGGAGAAGGAGATAACAGGTTTGAAGGAAGAAATAGGGAATGTAAAAACAGAAATGGGAGAAATGAGGGCAAGTTTGGATAAGGTGCTAGAGTTGTTGCTAGCCAAAGAAAAGGGGAAAGAAAAAAACACTGGAGAGACTTCAAGTGAAAGGATGGGTGAAGATCCAGGAAATCTTGGACAAAGCCGAACAAGTGAAGGCTCTTATGAGCGTTATGAACATAAATGGAGAAAGTTAGAGTTACCAGTTTTTTCAGGAGAAGATCCCTACAATTGGTTGTTGAGGGTGGAACGATACTTTGTCTTGAATCATGTTGCTGATGAAGAAAAAATAGAAGCAGCTATTGTGTGCATGGATGGAAAAGCTCTCAGCTGGTACCACTGGGTTGAATCAAGAAATCCAATCTTGTCTTGGGCTGATTTTAAAAGCCAGTTACTAAAAAGCTTTAAGGATTCCCAAGAAGGGAGCGGGTACGAAAGCTTGGTTGCACTGAGACAGACGGGGGACGTAGCAGAGTATCGTGAGAAATTTGAGTTGATTGCAGCACCACTAGTTGATGTTGGGGAAGATATGTTGGCTGGAGCTTTCATTAATGGCCTAAGAGACGAACTAAAAGCTGAAGTGAGGGTAAAACAGCCCACCAAAGTGCTGGAACTTATGGAGCTAGCCCAGAAGTTGGAAGATAAAAATAAGGCAATTGAAAGAGCCCAAGAACTGAGGTCTAAGACTAAGGCCTTGGTGGGACTCACTCGTGGGCTTGGTGGCCCAAATATGGGCAGCCCTTATAAACAAGATGTCATGGGCAGTGCCTTCAAATAAGAAGCCACAAAAACAGTGACAGTGCGCAGCGATCGCAACTTTCATCAAGCTCCCAACTCTCATCAAGCTCCCAGAAGAGACTATGTCAGACGCATGTCAGAACGTGAAAGTCAAAGGCGTCGTGAACAGGGTCTTTGTTTTTATTGTGATGAGAAGTATCATGTTGGGCATAAATGTAGCAATCGCCAATTCCATGTGTTGATCCTCACCGGCGATGACGATGAGTCCGGGATTGTTGAAGACAGTTCAGATTCGCCGTCCCTACCATCTGACACCACTGTGATTGAATCGGGTAATGACCTTGAACAGTTGAACTATCTCTGAAAACAATTTTAGGGTTTTCCTCTGGGCATAATCTACTGAAGGTTCGGGGAATGATTAAAGGGGTAGAGGTGATTGTATTGATTGACAGCGGCGCATCTGATAATTTCATTGCTCCCACTTTGGTTGAAAAATTAAAATTGCTGATAGACAGTTCACGGGGCTTTGGAGTTCAGTTAGGCAATGGGGTGTGCTTAAAAGGGCAGGGGTTATGTCGAAATGTGCCTGTGAGCATTCAAGGATATTAATTTTGTCAAGATTTCTATCCATTTGAGGTGGGAACTTCGGATGTAGTGTTGGTGTAGCTTGGCTTCAAACTTTAGGGGAAGTTGCTACAAATTATAAGTCATTAACTATGCAGTTTTTATGTGGTGACCGGGTGGTAACATGGCAAGGGGATCCCTCCCTTTCCAGAAATGTGGTTTCCTTGAAAAATTTATTGAAGATACATGAGTGCGGTGATTTGGGATTTTTAATAGAATTTGGAGCATGTTCTGTTATAATTGAATCCAAGGAGGTCCCGGTTGCTGATAGCCCAGAAATACAAGAGGTATTGTTGAAATTCTCCACTGTTTTTGAACCAATCAGTCACCTGCCAATTCAAAGGGGGCAAGATCACTGTATTCGGTTGAAGGAGGGAGCAACACCACCAAATTTAAGGCCTTGTCGCTATCCGTATTACCAGAAAACTGAGATCGAAAATATTGTAAGGGATTTGTTGGCTTCAGGCATTATTAAGCGAAGTAACAGTTCGTATTCAAGTCCTGTTCTGCTGGTAAAAAAAAAGATGGTGGGTGGAGGATGTGCATTGACTACAGGGCTTTGAATAGATTAACAATCCCAGATAAGTTCCCCATTCCTGTAATAGATGAATTATTGGATGAACTTAATGGAGCAGCTATATTTTCTAAATTGGATCTAAAATCTGGTTATCATCAGATTCGGGTTCGTGAAGAGGATACGGAGAAGACGGCTTTTCGAACCCATGAGGGACATTATGAATTCCTCGTTATGCCATTTGGGTTGACGAACGCTCCCTCGACTTTCCAAGCTCTTATGAACGAAATTTTTCGGCGTCATTTACGGAAGTTTATTCTAGTATTCTTTGATGACATACTAATTTTCAACAAAGATTTTAGGGCACATATTCAACACTTGAGGATTACACTACAGATTTTACAGGAAAATCAGTTAGTGGTGAATGGGAGTAAATGCGTTTTCGCTCAAAGCGAGGTGAATTATCTTGGCCACATCATCTCTTCTGCGGGGGTATCTGCTGAACCAGGCAAGACAGAATGTATGGCGAAGTGGCCTAGACCAACAAACATTAAATCCCTGAGGGGCTTTCTTGGGCTCACAGGCTATTATCGAAGATTTGTTAAAGGATATGGGGAGATAGCAGCACCTTTGACTCAAATGCTTAAAAAAAATGCTTTTAAGTGGTCAGAAGAGTCGTTGACAGCATTTAATGCATTGAAGAGTGCTATGATGCAGTTACCTGTGCTAGCTTTACCAGATTTTTCGAAAACTTTTGTGCTAGAAACTGATGCTTTGGGGGTTGGTCTAGGTGCGGTCCTCATGCAAGAAGGCCATCCAGTTGCTTTTTGGAGTCACACCTTATCTTCTCGAGCCCAGGCCAAGTCGGTTTATGAACGAGAACTTATGGCTATTGTATTAGCCATTCAAAAATGGAGGCATTATTTGCTTGGGAAGAAATTTGTGGTCTGAACAGATCAACGTAGCCTAAAATTTTTGCTTGAGCAGAGGGTTATTGGAGAGGAACATCAGAAGTGGCTTATCAAAATTTTCGGCTATGATTTTGAGATTCAATACAAACCTGGGTTGGAAAATAGGGCAGCAGATGCATTGTCACGCGTAGCAGAATCTTCCGAGAATGAATACCAGTTGTTACATATGGAGAAAATTCAGTTTGCGACATTTTCCTTGGCTTATTGTCCTGCTATTGTTGAACTACAAGAAGAGGCTAGTCAAGATCCCAATCTGCGCACCATAATACAGGCACTTTTGTTAGATCCAGGTTGCAAACCACCATATTCCTTGCAAGGAGGTTGTTTAATGTATGAAGGCAGATTGGTCATTCCTAAGGGTTCACCTAAGATTCCAAGTTTGCTTAAGGAATTTCATTCCACTCCTCAAGGTGGCCACTCGGGATCTCTTCGTACTTTTAAGAGAATTGCGGCAGTGTTATTTTGGGAAGGAATAAGATCAAATGTGAGAAAATATGTTGATCAGTGTGATGTATGTCAAAGGCATAAGTATTCACCTCTCAGCCCTCAAGGATTACTACAGCCCCTACCAATTCCAACCTTACCTTGGAGTGATATTTCCATGGATTTTATCGGAGGATTACCAAGGGTCCTTCATATTGATACAATATTGGTGGTTGTCGATCGTTTTACAAAATATAGTCATTTTATCAAACTGGGTCATCCGTTTTCAGCTAAGGATGTGGCTTATGTTTTCATAGAAGAGGTGGTACGATTACATGGTTTTCCTAAAACTATTGTTTCTGATAGAGATAGTATATTTGTAAGCTATTTTTGAAGGAGTTATTCAAGTTAGCCGGGACTTCCTTAAAAATGAGCACCGCTTACCACCCGCAAACAAATGGACAAACAGAGGTCGTCAATAGATGTCTGGAAGATTATTTGCGGTGCTATGTCAGTGGGCAGCCTAAACAGTGGGTGAGGTGGTTACATTGGGCAGAATACTGGTACAATACCTCTTTCCATAGTTCAGCAGGAATGACACCATTTCAGGCGAATGGAAGGGAACCCCCTGTACTGCTGCGATTTACAGAGGCAGTTTACAGAGGTGGAGGAAGTTGATGTATTGCTCAGAGATCAAAACAAAATTTTAGATGAACTCAGAAGCAATTTATTGATAGCCCAGAATCGTATGAAGCAAAGGGCGAATCTGAAGCGTAGAGATGTGCAATTTCAGGTCGGGGACATGGTTTATTTAAGGTTGCAGCCTTTCAAATTCAAATCCTTAGCCAAAAGGATGAATCAAAAGCTCAGTCCTCGTTATTATGGTCCTTATCAGATTTTGGCTAAGTATGGGGCTGTGGCTTACAAGCTCAAGTTGCCTGAAGGCACTGCTATACACCCTGTATTTCATGTTTCTCAATTGAAGGCTGCTAAGCCACCTATTGTCTTTGTCCAATCTCTACCAGATTTTTTGACTGTAGATATGGAAATGCTTGTTAAGCCTGAAGCCGTCCTAAAGGTGCGCAAATTGCTAAATGGCCATTCGGAGGTGTTAATCAAGTGGCAGGGTTTGCCTGACTGTGATAGTTCATGGGAATTGTTTGAGAACATCAAAGCTCATTTTCCTGAATTTAACCTTGAGGACAAGGTTGTTTCCGTAGGGGGGAGTATTGATACACCAAGGATCACTCAAGTTTATCAGAGGAAGAATAAGCACCAGTTGGAAGTCCAGCGTCAGCAAGAAGCCCAGCCCATTCGTCCATGACATATGGCTGATCAGAGATGCGACATCTGTCTCACCTATTTTGGAATCTGCATTCTATTATTTCGCCACTTGTCTTCTTTTTATTAGTTAATGTTGTTTGCATTTTGTTGTGAGGGGATTCGGTTATAAACAAAATCTTCATTAGGTTGTGGGGTATCATTATTTTGTGGTGTGAGAAATTGTAGTGAGGAGCCCCTAAGCTGCTTGAAATGCTTAGATCAGATTGTTTCTTTTGATTATCTAATATAAAGCACATTTTCCAGTATTTCTTTGCATTATTGGATTTGTACTTATCAGAAGCATTGAAGGTTAAAGGCAACAACACATTACCTCCACAATTAAATTGATTTCCACTCCTGTATCTGAACTTAGCAGCTTCATTAACAATCTATCAAGAAGATTAAAGTCAAGTAAAGGTGAATTATGAAGCTAGAATAGAACTTAGCTGCTGCAAGAAAGCTTTACCTGATCAAAAGCTGGAAAAATATAATCTGCAAATTGAATTTCTGCTATAGCTCGATTTCCCTATTACACATGAAATGGAAGCAAGAGTTATGTAAATATATATATCATATTTGAGGATCCAAAAGAAACTATCCTGAAAATGATTCCAGAGCTTGTGCATTCTATGGTAAGGTTAAGATTCTCAAACACACACCATGGCTGCTAGACCGATGGCAAATCCAACAATGCCCTGCATACAGAAAAGACAATACAAATGCGTCAGTCATGCATAGCACAAAAGACTGACAGAAATCATTTTAAAATTTAGAAAAAGAAAAGAAAGTGAATATAAATGTGATAAATTTCTACTCTAAGAGGGTGACACATGATTTCTACACTAAGAGGATGACACAAGATTTATTGGTTGTGAGTGAGACTTGATTTGATAAACACAGTGGCATCCACCAAAGCAGTAATTGACTCCAAAAATGGAAGTTAAATGTGAAGAAGAGCAACAAAGATGAATACCTGTTCACAAAGAGGGGTATTGAAAACCCGGCTTTTACCAAATCGATCAGCTAATCCTGTGGTGCATCGGAAGACCCCACCAAAGCCCACATCTTCTCCAAAGACATAAGCACTGTGAGGGTCAGGGAACTTGTACAAGTCAAAAGGGGCTCTAATCATGTAAAAATAGCAAAAGAACACAACATGGCTTACAAGAAATATATGACAGACATTTAAGCCAGACAATCACACATATTCCTATACCAATGCTTTCATATATCGTCCTATTCCCAGAACACAAGATCATCTAGATATACAAAAAACATGCAATAGAGAAAACAAATCCAAACCAATATTGGGTGTTTCCAAAACAAACCGTGGATCAGTTTCCAAAGCGATATGAAGAGCCTGATTGATGGCAGAGTACAAATTCAAAGACTTGCCGCCGCCGCCGCCACCTAGACCTAGTCCTACGTCTTGAGGTTGGATTAAGTGGTTGTTGTCACAAGCAGTTGAAAAACTATTTCTCCTTAAAATTGAACCAACAAAAAAGTTTCTTCTTGCAATTCTTCTCAACCCAGAAGCCATTTGTGAAATCTCCGCCAAGATTTCTGGTTAGCGTTCGCAAATGCTGAGTTCATGAGCTTTGTTTTTATTTTAAGAAGAAGATGTTCAGAAGTATTGGGTGGATAGGACCTCAGTTGTATTCTGTCCATGTGGCGGTTCAATCACTTCACCTAATTCATTAATTTTACTTAATTTCAATTTAAATTAAATAGCACCGATGAATAAATGATACACATACTTAAAATTTCTAATTTTAAATAAAAATAAAAATATATTTATCATTTTTGATTCAAGATAAACATTAATTATTATTAAATTAAGTAATTTATTGACAAAACCAATCCCAAGTAGTAAATGAATGGATTGGGGTCAGTTTGGATTGGCTTAGGCTCTAGCAAAAGATTGTTAGTAATAAAAATTAAGATGGATGGGTCACGCTATTCAACGTATGCTGGCATTAGATGCCCATTACCCATCAAGGCATCAAACATGTTCAGTAACTGCGATGATGATATAAACAAAGGTAATAATTTGTCATGTTCTTATGCATTTTTAGCCAGAGCCTCTGGCAAGGCAAGCCACACTCTTTTCTTTCATCAACATCATCATTTCTAATATCATTAAAAAAGAAATAGAGTTAGCTAGCAGGACATTGATGATATATACATATATATATTACCTACCACAAGCCCCATCCCACTCCCGATCAATGGCATTTAAAACAAGCAAAAGAAAGGAAAGTTAGGCAGGCATCGCAGGGACACCATGAAGAGATACTCTATTTTCTTTGCTTTCTGAATATGAAAAAGCTCTCTATTACATTGCAATAAATTTTTCCCACCTTGCCTCTCTAGCATCCCTCACTTTAACATGATACAAAAATGCAAACTGCTTCCCAAGAAAGCAGATCTAGAATTACAAAACAGGGAAAAAAAAAAAAAACCCAATCAAGTTTCGGAAAAAAAAAACATAATGGAAGAAGAAACACAAGTAAAAGACACTAAAATAGCATTCCCTAAACCCAATACCCTAGCGGATGAAATACTTGTTAGAAGATAAACCACTGTTTAAAAGAACACTTAAAAAAAAAAAAAAAAAAAAAAAAAGAGGCAGGCTACTTGGATTCTGACAAGCCTAGCCTGCCACACCATTCTTGAACACCCAAAGCCAAATAAAAGTCCCTCAATGAATTATTGAGTCTTAAAACAGCAGCGCAGATCCAATATGGCGGCCTGATTCATACATAGAACTGGCCAGAAGTTATTTCTGTACCATGTCTGAAACCAGCAAAACTTCTGACACAGCTACTCACAAGAAGCTCCAATAAAATCAGATCGCCTCTCTGGAGCTAAGGCTAACAACCATTTGCAACTCCGTTAGTCAATATCACCTTGTCTGAAGCTACAACTAGTTTAGTTCCCTTCTGGACATCTTCAGTTTTTGCAACTGATCCATTCTCAGAAAGTTTCAGCTCCCCATTACTCTGAACAGTTGAAGTAGGCTCCTCAGTCATACCAGAGGCAGCCTCTGATGACTTCTTTGTCATTAGTTCCCCATTAGCCACTTCTTTCTTATCATCAATGGGCTTTCCCTCCCATACCTGCAGCATTCCCAAAATCAATAACATACAAACAAATTAAGCTTCTTAGGCGAAATACTCTTACTAAAACTGAAGAAAGAGAACCAGACATTCAACCAGTTTCCAGGTAAGTTAATTTCTTGCCTGTTTCTGGAACTGTTGTTGTTTAGCCTTCTTTTCCTGAATGGTTTTCTGACGAGTCTCGTAAAACCCAAAATCATCCAGAATGCACGTTTTACTTGAGTGATCCTTGAATATTTTAATCAATTTAAGTCCCTGTGCTAACTTGATCTGCAAGACACCATTATAGCTTGCTGTTAAAAATGAAAAAAGAACAACGAAAAAAAAACCAAGAGATTAGCTTGAAAAGATTAATTGCCTCTTGAGTGTCCCGGCTGTTAGTGACAGGCTTGTTCTCGTTGTTCTCAAGAGTAATGTGCTTCAACAAACTGTTTGGTACATCCTTGACAATGTGCCACTTCACCGGAAAGCAGCCAGTCCACTTGTCTTGTTGCCAGTACTCCACGTTTTTGTTAAAATCAACTGGGCCTGCCATCTCCGCAAGGCCAACAAATTGCCCACTTGTATTAACCTACGAAAGATCACAAGACCAATAGATAAATACCATGAAAATTTTTTAGAAAAACATAAATCAGATTACGTTAGTTGTTAAAAAAGATTCTCACCGAGAAGAAAAGAAATACAGGGCCGTTGCCAGATTTCTGTTGAGCCTCCTGGTAGGCTGCATCAAGCTTCTTGTTACCATTGGGGGTGCTGGCCCAAACATTGTACTTGATACTTTTATGGACATCATCCTCGCTGTATGACTTAATGACAAAGAATTTAGCATTGATGTACTCTTCTGGAAAATCTGATTTGTTGTATTGTTCTCGGTCTGGTGTCAAACTACTCATATCCTTCTCATCATCAGTTGTTCCATTTGTTGGCACGTTCTGCTCAATGACAGCTAAAGCATTGGGTGCTGAACCCTTTTGGTTTTTAGCGCCCTTGGCTCTAGGTCCCCTATTAAGCTCGTTCAACCCCTCCATGTTCTCATTACCATAACCAAAATAACAACTGCCACGTCCCCTGGATTTATACTTCCCGTCAACAGACAACCATCCACGACCATTTGTTTGTAAATCATATCCATTAGAGCCACAGCCCATTCCAGATCTATATGTATTGCCATACTGACCATATAACTTGTTAGGATACAACCTATTCATATTCATGAAACCATGTGCCGTGCCCATGCCAGACATCGGTCTAGGATGGTGCAAACCCTGTAGAGCAGAGAAAAGAAAACTATCAGAGATGAACCAAAATTTCCAAAAAAAAATGATCAAACAACAATTTTATCCGTCAAAACAATTCATCATGAGGGCCAAAGCTCTCTCCCAACAACAATTTTATCTCTGACATAATGATCTGCATTGTATCATTCTTCTCATTCATGGGTGATAATAATAATAATAATATAATAATAATAATAAGAATGATAATAATTTTGATAGGAAATAAAAATAATAACAATAATAAAAATAAACTGACTCTTGCATACCATGTATTGAGAATTCGGATGGTAATTCTGATTTCTAGAAGATGCAACATTATGTACATTTGAAATTGATGAATTGAAGGTATTGCTTGCAACTGGCCTTGCATCTGAGCCCACCGGGCCATCCAAAAATGGAATTGGGGACCTCATCCCATCAAGATTATACCTTGGATTTTGATAACCAGAAGCAGAACCACGTCCAGGCAAAGTACCCCTTCCATATGTATTGTTAGAATTAAAAGAGTTTTGATATGTTGGTTTAAATGGAGCAGACCCATTATTCCCCATCACACCACCAGCATTTGCAACACTGTTAGATTTCCCATTGGTAGTTTCTACAGGCAAAGGCTTCTCATCAACAGCTGCAAATGTGGGAAAATCCCCTGGTGTAGGAGCAATGGGGCTAGGGGAGTATGGACCACTAGTTGGAGTCATTGGCTGGAAATATTGAGGGTACTGGTAGTGCTGAGGCCCATAGAGATGACCATCAGCACACATGGTTGGAACTGGTGAAGTTGCTGGTGAATAAGGCGGATAGGGTGCATACCCGTAGCCATGGTGATACATAAGAGACCCATTGTCACCATAGACTCCCTGCAAATATACCAAATCAACATTAAAAAAAAAAGCCCATTATACCAAAATATAAACAAGCACAACTAAAATGTAATACCACATAGAACAACCCACAAATCAACATTATTGAAGCATAATATCTTACAGAAGTCACGTCAACTCCATCTTGACTTGGATAACTAGTATAATTTTCCCACTCACTAACATTCCCATCATACCCTACAAGAATTTATAACCATATCAGCATAACAATTTTAATCAACAAAAGCTACTGTACCAGTGATAACATATTTGGATTTCTTCAAATGAAAAAATCCTACAGAGAGAAGATTACTTCTTACCCCCATAGTAGAAGGCAGTCGAGGGATAACCATTAGGAACATAACACATATTTGGGTCAATGAAATCAGTAAGAAATGGAGTGCCTGAACGGTCTGATGGAATCTGACCATTTGCAGCAGTATTAGCAGAATCAATAGATCCAAACTGATTAGCTGATGGCTGTGTGAACAAATTAAATCAAACATAAATTCATTTGTTTATATCCAGCATAAAGATAGTCAAACAAACATGTGCCCTGGCCGAATTTAGCAGACTCAATGTACAAACACTTTACCTTCTTAGAAGGCTCAGAAATTTCAATAGTCTTGGTCTGTGAATCTAACGACAATTTCTGCAGCAAATCCGAAGCTTCTATAGGAAGAAAAAGTGAAGGAACTTTTTATAACCATAACAAGAGTATCATATATGATCAATTTCTAAATTTCAGTTAAAAACATAAATCACAGCACTCAAAATAAAATAAAATAACAAGCAAATAAGTTTGAATTCAATCTTTGAACAGTAAAATTCAGATCTTTGATCAATACAGAATATATATACCACAATGAACAGACGAAACCAAAAACCAACTACAAATCTGCCATGGCAAGCACAAAAAGATCCAATCAAAAGTATCAAAAAATACACATAGCAACAAACAAATTTCAAAAATTCTAGGCAACACAAAATCACAAGGTGATGACAACAACTTATTGACAAACCCAGAACAAATAACCAAGAAAACCCTAATAAAAAGACCTAAAAAAACAATTTTTGCACACAGATCTAGGCAATCAAAAACCCAAAATTAACAGAAACCCAATTCGATCCAGATGAAAAACAATGAAATTAAACAGTAGATATTTTGAGAAAGGATACGATCTACAGGAGCAACAGTAGTAGCCATGAATAACAACAACAGATCTTGATCTTTCCGAAATATCTTATCTTCCAATAAAATCCTAAAAATAAAGAAAACAAATATGGGATTTTAAAGACTTTTCAAAAGATTGAAAGGGAATCCTGAAAACGAGGAGACTCAAAGGGGTTACTCTCTTCTATCACTCACAGCCGCCAAGGGTAATAAGGGTTTGGGTTTAGCTAAACAAAAGAGGAGGGTTTTGTCAATTCAAATAGCACGACGGACTCCTCTTTTTTGTGTCTCACCCGCGGGTCTTTTTGTGATCTCATCGCCTCTTTTTCATTGGGTAAAATTTCCACGTGTAGGATCATGAGTGGCTTTGGGCTGTTCTTTAATTTCTTTTGTTTTGTTGTTTTGGTGCCTTGGTGGGTGATGGGGGTGTGTGCGTGTTTGGGGGTGCAAATTTTATGAAAAATCACATGGGTTTTTGGCATTTGTTTGGGCTTTTGGGCCTATATGTTTTATAATGGGCCTTTGGATATTTTTCATTTGGAGATGGATGTTGGAAATTTCTCATTTGTACATTTCCCTTTAATAGTTGCATATTTTATAGTTAGAGTAATATCAGATTATAATACTATCAGCTATACATGGGTATCATATGACTTGATGTTCAGCAAAGTATATTTTACAGCGTATAAGACTATAACTTGAAATTTTGAGTGTAGGATCCGTTTGGTAATAACTTTTCAAAATAGAGTTTCTATTTATAGACAATGTTGTTATTGTTTGAATTAAATTAACAGTAATCGGTGGAGTTAATATAAAATTTATTTCTTTTATTCTGCTAAAATCACAAACAAGAAGAGATGACGTGAAAGAAAGAAACAGAGCAAAGTGTGTGTATATATATAAATATATAAAATAAAAATTCATCAGATGATATCGTCAAGCAATCCGGTAGTGACATACTCCCACCATAAACCCTCAGCGAGAGTATCATTCAAAAGCCTTGCGTGTGACCTGGATCCTTCACCATGGGCAAATATTTTGTCTCGTGCCTCCTTGTTCAGTTTTTGAAATTTCTCTTCCAGTTTTCCAACCTTGGCATTCATTTCATAAATCTCTCTAGAAACCTGAGCCATATCCTGATGAAGCTTGTAAAGTGGACTGCTCTTGGAACTATCTATTAGAAAAAAAACAGCCGCTATTCTCTTAAGATGATTCAATGCAAAATCAACTCTAATCCCTGCTATCTCAACAAGTTTCAAGATAAACCACCAATGGATAATTAACCAACCGTTGATGTCCATCACCTTAGTGTTCTTCATACGCTGCAAAACCCAACACAGTGGGATAAGTAGCATCGTCTTTAGGCTTTGAGTCAATGGGCAACTGGCACCCATATCCCCGTATTTGTCAACCAACTTCTTCAGTACTGCTGCCAACTCCCCATTGATTTTGTAACCATGCACATCCACAAGCTCAGCCTCATCATCATCTATAAATGTTAGTTGCATTTTCCCTTGCGCCACTTCCATTGCCATTGACTTTAACACGTCTTCATCAATGTTATTATCAGATAAGACTTTTGTGATTCTAGCCTTTACTAGCTGATTAACCCCTTTCAATTCTTCAAAAAAATACAGTAGACTGCCCTGCTTTATCTCATTTTCCACCTGCTTTATGGATTTCTTTTCCTCTTCAGTTAAGGATTCCAGCATCTGTTTGTAGGTTGAGCATTTTTCCCTACACTCTTGACTAATATTTTCTTTTCTCGGAATTCTCAGTGTGTCAGCTTCCGGATCTTGTTTAAGAATATGGATTACCTACATATCCAGCAATAAGAAATTAAAAACCAATTCGCAAAATAGGAGAGGATAATAGACACACACACATATATATATATACCTCAAGAAGCAAGCACTCAAGATCGGCTACAAAGCTGCATTCTTCACAATAATAAACACATTCCCGAGCGTCTCGTCTTGTCTCACAAACATCACAACAAAACTCTCTATCATCAAAACCATCAAAAAGATTGATAAAATTGTTCTCCAAGGTTAGAGGATGCGGGTGAAAATCATCTACTTGTATGGTTTTAGGCAGGGGGCAACACAAAAAATGGCGATTGAAGAATTTGCAATCAAAACAACGTACAAAAAAGGAATCCAGAGGGGTCAACTTATCTGGAGGAATAAATTTGCAGCAGTTACATTCTGGAGTGACATATAACTTGGTGAACAAAGTAAGCCTATGTTGCTGCTCATCATGAACTGATTTATGTTTCATTGTAATAATACGACGACGTTTATGAATTGATTTGAGGTTTTCTGATGAAGAGTCGTCGAATGAAGAGCATTCAAGATCTAGATTGAAGTCACAAACTTGGCAGCAGTAACTGAAGCCTCTGTAAAACTTAAAACAAGCCTTGCATTGACGATATCCTCCCCAATAACGGCCCTGCAGGTAGAGAGGACGTCGGTGGAAGGGATGATGCCTTTCTGTCGGAAGGTCGACACAAGATTTGTGAAGATAAAACATGCACATATCACAGCCGTATGCCGGTTTGTCCTGTCCGATTTTTTCCTCGCACGCACAACAACATTGAACAACATTGTTATTTTCCGGGCCGGCAAACAAGAAATGTTCATGGCTGAAATGTCTTATCTTCTCTCTTTTATCAGCTTGTACTTGAACAATTGCAGTGAGAGGACGGCCGTGCAAAACAGTTGGTGGTGGTAGTGGAAGAGGGCCACATTGTTCATGAAAATCAAAGTTGCACTCCGCACATCTCATAAAGAAAGTACCCTCAATTGTTAAACTGCACGCATTGCATTGGAATTGGTATGACATTTTCTCTACTCGGGTAAGCAGATGCTGATCATGACCTTCGTACTTTATGTTCCCCTCCGAAGATAAGCATTCAGGATGTAAGTCAATGTTACACTCATCACATCTGTATGTCAAACCTTGAATTCGCAAGCGACAAGCATAACACGATGACTGCTGCTCATCAAGCATCATGAGTGTCAAATAATGCAAAGGATGAAATGGATGTCGAGTTTCTTGTGACAACTCACCACAAGAAATATGGATATAATATCCACATGGAGCACAACCGTAACTTTGACCACCCTCGATCTTTTTGTAGCATAAATTGCAATTCACGCCATCTATCTCCAGGACAGTAGTAGTCAAGTAATGCTGGTGACTAAAATGTCCGATCCTTTCTTCATCATAGGATTCACACTGATCGTCTGTGAGATTTATTGAAGGATGCTTTGAAGCACAGTCAAGATCCAGATAGAAATCGCATGATTTACATTCATACATGAAACCATACGGTTCCTTGTCACAAGAATTACATGGAAATGGTGAAGCACAACTTACTTGGAGAACCAAATAATGTGTATGCATTTGATGACCATAGATCTGTCTTGGCAGCTCAGCACAGGATCTATGTAGATAAAATGGGCAGATATCACAACCATAACCTGGGCTTTCAACAAGTTTCTCGCATCCATAACAACAAATTTCACCATCTTCATCCAGCATTTGATCACGAAGAATCAAGATATGCTCATGCATAAAATGTTTCAGTTTTCCTTCGCCACGATATTGCACCTCAGTGATTGCACAACGTATATGAGCGGAGTAGTCACATTCTACTGCACAACGGTAAAAGGGATCCTCAGGGTTTCTTTCTCCCGAACAAACATTACAGTAAAGAAGAAGCTCCTGATCATGATGAGGAGAATCATCTTTTTCAGCAATAGCGGGAATGAGAGGATGTTGGTGTTGTTCAAGCAAAACTCTAGGCGGTATACGTCTTCTAGAACCACAATGCAGATGATAATTGAGGCGACACTCGACACAACGAATAAAGAAATTACCTAGAGTAGAAAAACCGCATGATTCACATTTGCTTCTGTAGGACCTATTCTCTACAACAACAAGAAGATGTTGATGGTGGCCATTGTGCTTGATGGTTGGCTTCAGAGATGTACATTCAGGATGCAAGTTAAATGTACAGTGGTTGTCTTCTTCACATCGGTATTTGAAACCTCGAATATGGAAGCAGCAGGCATCACAAAGAGATTCCCGGCCCGCAGTACTCTTTATATCAAAGTCGAGTGTTAAAAAATGGCCCGGATGAAAAGGATGCATGATTTCTTGCAGGAATTGACGACAAGAATTATGGATGTAAAACTCACATGGAGCACAACCATAACATGATTCGTGATGGATGTTTTTAAGGCACAAGTTACAATTAATAATGTCATGATCAAACCTGAAAGAGGCCAAAGGATGCCGATGACTAAAATGCTTGATGTGTTGTTGTTGATGGTACTGGATGAGCTTTGAAGCACATCCAACACCAATCTGGAAATCGCACCCTTCACAGCAGTACCTGAACTCCCTATGCCTTTGAGAGCAAAAATCGCAATAAAGCTTTTCAGAAAGATTAGATTGTTTGTTAAAGATGAAAAAACAACCAGGGCGGTGGGTGATTTGAATCTCTTCTGGTAAATCAGCACATGATTGATGTAAGAGAGGGGTTTGGGGCCAGCACTGCTCACAAATATAAACACTACCACCACCAGAGAGGTCTTTGTCACAAGCAAAGCATGTGTATGGATAAAGGTCACAGGTGATGCAACTGTAGGATTCTCCAAAAGAAGGGTCGCCGCACCCAGGACAGAGAAGTTGGCCATCACTGTTTCTCTCACAAACAAGTTTTAAAGGATGCTCGTGGACATAGTTTTTTATCTCCATCGATCTCTCTGTGTTTCCCTGCACCTGCAGCCCCCCCTCCCTCATTTAACAACATTTATTCAACACTAGTGTACGTATAGCCTACCAACAATTTGTCAACTTAATTGTTAATATTTATTTTACCAGTCAAGCAACAAATATTTATTTATTTATTTATTTATTATAAGAAAAATCGGGTTTGCTGCCGTGCTTTTAGTGTCTCTGCTCTCTATATTTCGAGTAATATATGATATCACAAATAAATTAATAAACACGTTAAATCATTGGATTATTGCACATACATCCCTTATATTGTGTCTCTTTTCTCTATATTACTCGCTCAAACAATCCTTATTAAGAGAATCTTCATTATTTATTATTATCTTCTTCACACTTGCCAACTATTATTTCATTATTTATTTATTTATTTATTTTTCTTTAATTTGCAATTGTTTTTACCCTTTGAAAACTTCAACAAAAAAAGGGTAAAAAAAAGTGAGGGAGCATTAATTAATGAGTCGTAAAGTAGTTTCATTTCTAAACGAATAAATAAAATCATTAGTTGAGACAAATCAATGTTTGGAAGCTCGTTCCAATGAATTGAAGACTACAAAGAAGACAAATCGTTGGTCATGTCATGTGCGCACATGAAGCCAAATCTATGTTCTATTAGGTCATTGTTTATTATAAATTTATTTTTATATATTGCATTATTAATCACTAACCTATTATTACCACGAAATGTCTTCACAGCTTTCTATTTTTTATTGGAGTGATTAGTGAACAAATAGATTATTAAAATAAGACAATTTTTTGATTTATTTATATTTATAAATTATTTAAAATTTTTTATTTTTTTTTAAATAATATTATTTTTAAATATATAAAAAGATAAAAATTTATTCATTCATTTGTTCTTATTTTATTCACGCATCATTTTAACTGGATACATAGACACCTAATTTTTTTTTAAAAAAAAAATTAAGTCCAAACACTTTTAATTTAATTTTTATCAAATTAACATTAATTTAAATCAAACTTAATTTATATTTAATTTTATTAAAAAATTATGTAGTTCGGAACCGAAATGGTAATTTTGTAGTTCGGTTCCGGAACCGCTGCCACCCACGTTTGTTGCATCAAATAATAGAACTCATCAAATACGGAATTTGAGTCAATAATATCGGCAATATCTCTTTCAATATACATAACCATGCATGCAATTTAGGAAAAACTCACTTTCCATCTTACTACAAAATGGTTGTCTTGATAAGGTTCACAATTGAAAATGCATGCTCTGTTATGAGTATGACTATAGAAATAGAAAGAGTCAACACTGGATGAAATAATCTATCGATCAAGAAATAATGGTATGACTTAATTATTTGTTTCAACTAATCATCTGACATAATTTAGAAAGAGAGACAATATATATTTGAAATTATGAATGAGAAAACACATCAATATCTTATAATGTTGTAATAATTCTATTATCAAAGCAAGTATTTCACCGTGATCAGTAAAATCATCAAAATATAACTTTTCAGGAGGAAGAAGATAAATATGATCCTTATCAGTTTCATTTTTTGCTCATGTAATCTACTATTTAACTGAAAATCTATTACAACATTAAATATATCATAATATATATTTAGTAATGATGCTTAGACCCGGCCACGGTTCCGGTTCGGAACCGAACCGAACCGGTTGGAACCGGAAGGTTCCGGTTCCAACCGGTTCCGGTTCCGGAACCGAACCGGAATGGGACCGGTTCGGTTGGGGTTCCACCCCAACTCGAACCGGTCCGAACCGGTGGAACCGTACGGTTCCACCGGTTCGGACGGTTCCAACAGGAACCCTAAGGCCCCCAACGGCTAGTAGCCGTTGGGGGCCTTATTCCCCCAACGGCTACTGCCGTTGGGGGATGCAGGGAGCCGTTTGGCTCCCTGCCAAACGGCTCCCTGCCAAAAAAAAAAAAAAAATTAAAATTATAAAAAAAAAATTATTATATAAAATAAAAATTACTAATGTACCCCTAATAACGGTAATAAAACGGTTATATTTAGGGGCATTTTTGGTATCAAAAAAATTCTAAAATTCTATAAATAGGATTCATTTTTTCATAATTTCATCACACCAAAATTTCTCAACTCTCTCATTTTCTATAAATCTCTTATTCTCAATCTTACTTCAATACAATTCTCTTATTTTAGTTGTTAATTAATTTGTTATCACATTCGGCATTCGCATCGCAATTATTCAAATGGCAAGCTCATCCGAGAACATAATGTCAAATATGCCGACCCAAGAGAGCGGCCCCAGTGTCAGTGCACAATCACGGAGAAGAGAAGTTAAGGCTCAGTCCTCCGATATTTTCAAAATTCATTTTAATTTGGAACGCATAGACGATGGTTCACAACGAGCAATTTGCAACTATTGTGGGGTTATCTATAAATTTTATGGTGGATACGGAAATATGATCAAGCACATGGAGAAACATCATCCGGTTGAATTTGGCATTGATACGACGCAGACTCAAATGGCCAGGTACGCATCATCTAGTAGAGGTACGAGTGTGTAGATTTATTTAAATATTCTGATGCAAAAAATAGAGAAGAATTTGCGAAATTAACATGTATGGGCACATTTCTTTAAGCTTTGGTGAAAAACTTCATTTTACTAATTACGTGCATAATGCTTTAAACCCTGCTGCATGTAGAATGACTCGAAACACAACAAAACGTCATATTTTCAAATTATATAAAGATGGTAAAATTATTTTAAATGAAATATTTAAAGAGATGAAATGTCGTATTTCTATATGTTCTGATATTTGGAGTGACCATTGGCAAACACACTCATATATGGGTGTGACTTGTCATTGGATTGATGCATCATTTACCATGCAAAAACGACTCATTGCATTTAGAGTTTTTGATGACCAACATACTGCACATAATATTTATAGAATGATGAAGGTAATTTTTGATGAATATGGTTTAGGAGAAAAAAATTTAACAATTGGATTTGATAATGCATCTGCAAATACTGCATCCATCAATGATTTAAAAGAAATATGTCAACCAAATTTAGGTGGTCGATTTTTTCATATTCGTTGTACATGTCATGTCCTAAACTTATGTGTGCAAGACGGTCTAAAATTATTATCTCCTTTCCTTGATCCTGTTAAAACGGCACTTAACTGTATTTGGTCATATTATATTATTGCTGCTGTTTTTTATCCTAGATTTAAATTAGAAGGTTTGAATGGTGGTTTACAAGCTTACTATGGTTATTTAGGAATATTAGATGACATTGATATTACGAGCATAATGACGAATTTAAAAAGTGATTTAATTATTTTATTTAATGATTATATTGTAAGATATAACTTAGGAACAATAGGTCAGTCTAGTAGTAGCGAACCGGTAATTCAACCAAGACTTAGCGCAGGGGATCGTTGGTTATTACAACGAAATAAAAAATCTAGGGATACAACAACAACTAATAACCCTGAATTATATAATTATTTATCTACAAATTTTGAGTTTTCTAATGAAAGTTTATGCAGTAAAAATTTTAAAATCCTTGAATGGTGGAACCGGCATCAAAATATATATCCTGTTTTATCTATTATTGCTAAAGAGATATTGGCAGCACCTATTTCCACCGTTGCGGTTGAGCAAGCCTTCAGCTTGGGAGGTAATATATTGGAAGCTAGGCGATATTCATTACATCCAAGCACTCTAGAAGCAACAGCTTGTGTGGATGATTGGACTCGAGCTGATCTGAGACAACAAGAAGATGCCCCCGATGATTTTGAAGATTTGTTCGATAATGCTTCTGCAACAAGTGCAAGCGGAAGCTGCGGACCCGGAGCCGAAGGATCAACTGATAATGATGATTGATAAATGTAAAATTATAATTTACAAAGGGGATATGTCTTAAACTTGTAATGGAACTACGTGAGCTTTGATTCCTCTCACCCTTGGAGGATACGTAGGCAACTTAAATTTTAAAAAATTTAAGCTCAAGCTCTTCAATGTAATAAATTTTTTTTTATTTATAAATTTAATCTCATTTTTTAATTAATAAATTTTTTTTTATTTAATGATTTGACTCCTCTCATTTTTTTTATTTTAATTAATTAAAAAAAAATGAACCGAACCGAACCGTTCGGTTCCGGTTCGGTTCGACTTTCCGGTTCCACTTAAGTGTGGAACCGGAACCGAACCGGATTTAACCGGTTCGGTTCCGGTTCCACACTTGTGGAACCGGAAACCGGCCGGTTCGGTTCGGTTCCGAACCGGAACCGAACCGCCGGCCGGGTCTAATGATGCTCATCCATATCTAATTATATAACAAAATGATGCTATTCTTCTAATTAAATTAAATCATCTCATCCATTATCTAGCAACTCATAATGCATTAAAAGTCCTTTTTTTTTTTTTTTTTACTTGATACATGATTCAAAGCATTCAAAATGTCTAATGATTTTGTTTGTAATTAATGCCCGGCAAAGATATCAAATATTTCTAGAATTTTTATTTAACAAAAAGCAAAATCAACACAAACTCAAAGGATCTAACCTTTAACTTCTCTTCGACTAGGTCCATCATTAATCACATCACCTACATCAGGAGATATTTTGATGGCTTATCTTGAAAAATATAAAATGGAAAATAAGATGCTTTTATCTTTAATTTGATAATTAATACTCAAGCCAATCAAATTTTGAAAACCACGAAAATCGAAATCGAAGATTTTACTCAGCATGTTTGGTTTCCGAGTACTTTTGGCAAAAACTACAAAATAAAGAAAAAAATATAAAATATATAGAAAAATCACCTTTGGCAATTCGTGACTGTGAAAGTGAGCTGAGAAAGAGGGCTGATGTGGATCAAGACAAGAAGAGGAGCACTCAATCAAAGGGCTGATACGGCGGCGATCTATGATTCGGCTAGTTGAGAAACGTTGAGCTTGAGGGGCTGATCTGATCTTATTTTATTATTATTATTATTTTAGGCATCCATTAATTTAAAGAAGGGATTTCGGGAAATAGAGGAAAATATAAAATTTTTGGGGGCAAAGTGCCCGCTTGTTCTTAACTTTTTGCTCAACGTTATAAAAATGCTACAATAGTTAGTAATTATAAAAAATGCTACTAATAGAATATGAATTTGAATTGTAATAAAAAAAAAATATTATAAGTTGGATATTTAATTATAACATATTTGTGTAGCATTTTTTAAATGCTACATATATATAACATATGTAAACAAAAATGCTACTTAAATATGTCCAATGTCATTAAAAATAAAGTACAATACTTTTACAATGGTAGCATTAATTTTGAAAATGTGACAGTAAATTGATGTTTTGTAACATTATAATTAAACAAAATGATATTAAATAGTGTTGCTAAATGTCATATTTGTTGTAGTGCAGACAAGATTTGCATAAACTATTTCCATCTGATTAAACCAATTGAAGTTGCTCGGTAAATTTTAAATTTGAGTGGACTAAATTTCAAATATTAATGAAAATTCTCAAATTGATGATGAGCTTTGATATGAACAGCCCACTCATGCCTTTGAAATGATTTTGTAATCCTAAAATAAATGATATGTTAATGTTACCCCCAATTGAATGGTACGTGTAATCACTAATACAGTGTTATGTAACCTCCATTTAATGATGCCATTTGATGTTTAATTTGTGTATTACAATTATTACAAATATTTAATCGGTAATAGGATAATCCGAATTAGCCTCTATCAGACCCACGAGCAGACCTTGATGCGTCTGACGCTGAAGTCTGAATGTGCGTCGCCTCTGAATATTTTGTTGGCATTCGTGTACGCAAGACACGCGGGTGCACACGAGCCAAGCTTGATTCGGATTTGATTTGCACACCCCCGCGCACGTAGAGAGAGCCTATATCCTTATAACTCTTACCCATCTACATATGAGCAATCATATATAAGCATAATTTTCCCTCTATAGCTTTCCCATATGGGACAAGCTCAATTCTCCTTATTTTCCAATATCATTGGGTGAACTTTGAGCAACAATTTCTCATTCACCCAAACACCATTTTAAGCATATGAATATACCATTTCGAACTACTCACGGAGGAGTATCTGAATCATTCAATAACAACCACTAACACGAAGTGGATCATGCTTAAAATTGTGCATCAAAATGCTTACTCATAAGTATTTTCCAACAATTTGTCCCCATCCTTTCGTATTATAAAAAGTTGAACACTACAAGAATTATGGCTTTTAGCGTCCAAAAATTTAGCGTCGACATAATATTTGACGCCAAAAATCACTTTTAGCGTCGAATATCATTTTCGACGCTAATTGTCATATTTTTAGCGACGGAAAAAAATTTCGACGCCAAACATTCAACTTTTGGCGTCGAAAACAGTTTTCGACGCTAAATTATGACTATAATAAGCGTCGAATATATTCGACGCTAAATAATTCACTATTGCAATAATTTTTGGCGCCAAATATTAACTTTAGCGTCAAAAATCTTTGTCGACGCCAAAAACTAGACATTTAGCGTCGACTATATAGCGTCGCTAAAGGTTTATAAGTTTCCACCGACAATCCTTGAATCTTTAGCTTTAGCGTCTAATTATGCGTCGCTAAAGGTTTATGAAGTTTCCACCGACAATCCTTGAATCTTTAGCGTCTAAATTTATGTCGACGCTAAATGTCGGACATTTAGCGTCGAATTGTTGTTTCGACGCTAAAAAATACAACATTAGCGTCGAATAATCAGCTTCGACGCTAAAGATAGATTAAAATGCAGAATGCCACCAACCCTTCTCCCCTCTGTTTTTTCTCTCATTCTCTTCATTTTCATCCTCTGAAATCTGAGAATTTCTCCTCTACAACCTCACAACTCTCCTAAAAATTTTCAATAAAATTGTAATCAATTTCCGATAAGGTAAATCTTCTTTCATATTTCTTTATTATTTTCAATTTTTATGATTATATATGTTGTTTATATGCTGTTTGTTAGTGATTTATGATTCATATATGTAGAGTAAGTATATTAATTAACAAAATAGAATTTTTAATTAAACAATTATTTATATATATATATATATGCTTAAATAAAGTATTAATGATTAGTAATGTTGATTACTGTAATATGATATCTAATAATTATATATTATATTTAGGGTATTCTGCTGAAATGGATAGAAATTGGATGAGCTCTCTGGATAGATTGAGTGTTGAATATCGTAATGGAGTGTATGAGTTTATGGAAGTCGCAAAGCAACACATTGATGCAGAAGGTCGTGTTCGTTGTCCATGTGCAAATTGTTTGAATAGGAAAAGGAAGCGGTTAGATGAAGTTCATAATCATTTATACATGCCAGGAATATCACCAACTTACCGTACGTGGATTTATCACGGTGAGCAGTATCATTCTCAGTCACGGTTTATTGATTCCGGCGAAGGGAGCAGTAGTTACAATCAACCTGCAAACGATGAGATCACCGATATTTTGCATGACTTACAAGGTCCACAACTTGGTCATAGTGTTAGTGGTGACATGCCAGTGTTAAGTGGAAATGATCAAAATTTATTTAGTGAACTACTTGATGAGGCAAAAAAAATTCCATTTGAAGGTGCTGGAATGTCGATCTTGAATTTCGTTGTGAAATTATTACACATTAAAGTGATCAACAGAATGACCAACAAAAGTATCGATATGATGTTAGAGTTACTGGCCCAAATGTTACCGGTTGGAAGCGAATTGCCTAAGTCGTACTACGAGGCAAAGAAAATGTTGCGTGATCTGGGAATGGGGTATGAATCCATTCATGCTTGTAAGTTTGATTGTGTATTATTTCGTGCCGAGTATGAATCACTTGAACATTGTCCGATATGTGGTGAAAGTCGGTACAAAGTCCGTGGTATGGGGAAGAAAGTGCCTCAAAAGATATTGCGATATTTCCCTTTAACGCCCAGGCTGCAGAGATTGTTCATGTCACGACACACAGCGACTGATATGATGTGGCATCATGAAAAGAGGATCGGTGCGGAGGGCATACTTAGACATCCTGCGGATGGAACCGAATGGAAGGAATTTGATGACATGTACCCCCGTTTCGCTGAGGACCCCCGTAATGTCAGGTTAGGTCTTGCCTCTGATGGTTTTAACCCATTTGGGAATATGTACAACTCTTATAGCATATGGCCCGTTATTGTCATTCCATATAACTTACCTCCATGGAAATGTATGAAGGATCCGTTCATGTTTATGTCATTGCTTATCCCTGGTCCACGTTCACCTGGTAAAGATATAAATATTTACTTGAGACCATTGATCGAGGAGTTACAAACATTATGGAATGTGGGTGTGCATACCTATGATGCAGCTTCAGAGCAGTATTTTCAGATGCATGCCGCATTATTATGGACCATTAATGATTTTCCAGCTTATGGTTCATTATCTGGATGGAGCACTAAGGGATACATGGCATGTCCAGTTTGTGCGGGTCAAACACCTTCGCAACGATTACGGAATAAAATCGGATACACAGGGCACATGAGATTTCTTGAGTTGAGTCATCCTTGGCGGAGGAGTCAATTATTTAACGGTCAACATGAACCTCAGAGTATGCCCAGTCCATTGTCTGGATTAGACATACTTTGCCAACATCAACATCTCAGAGACAGCACACACAGGTAAACATCCTAATAATAGAGATAAAAATCGAAAACGCTTACCTGAAGAGTTGAATTGGACAGGAAAAGTATTTTCTTTGAGTTAGAATATTGGGGGACTCTGAGTTTGCGACATAATTTGGATGTAATGCATATAGAAAAAAACATTGTGAGAGTTTAGTGGGTACACTATTCAATATTCCGGGTAAGACAAATACATTGTACAAATGCTGCTAATTGGACCTACAAGATCTTAGGAATCGCCTGGTGAATTACATTCCAAGTCACCTCGTTGAGATGATACAATAACGGGATTAAAGAGTCACGATTGTCATGTGCTTCTCGAGATTCTCCTCCTGTTGGCATTCGACCTTATCTCCCCCCGAATGTATGCGACGTCGTACTTGATCTATGTGGCTTCTTTAAACAATTATGTCAGAGGACATTAAGCACATCTGTTATTGACGACCTTGAGCGAGGAATCGTGATAATCCTATGCAAGCTGGAGCGAATTTTGCCACCCGTTTTTTTTGATGTCATGGTACATCTGGCTGTGCATTTACCGGCTGAAGCTAGAAAGGGAGGTCCTGTCCATTACAGATGGATGTATCCCATTGAGAGGTACTATATATATATATATATATAGTTTTATATAAGAAAATTCTTAACTTTTTTCATGTGCATAGAATTTAGTATTAATGCAAACTTGTCATAATCTGCAGGGTTTTGGGAGATTACAAACAATATGTGAAAAACAAGGCACGCCCTGAAGGGTCAATAGCTGAAGCTGTTATAATAAGTGAAGCAATAACATTTTGTTCGATGTACATGCAGAATATTGAAACTCATTTTAATCGTCGGCCACGAAACTATGATGGAGATGCAAGTAATAACCAAGATATCACAGTGTTCCGTCAAAATTACAGACCATTTGGAGCAGTAGGAGTAGGAGTCAAATTACTAACCCTTCAGGAAGTTCAACGTGCGCATTGGTTTATATTGAGTAATTGTGATGAAGTGCAACCGTATTTAACGTAAGTTTTTCTGGTGCATAACTACTGTATTTTTGCCATACATTAACCGTGATAATTTATTGTAGGCAACATCTAACAATGCTACAATGTGGTGGTGACCACAATGTTGATGGAACACACAAAAAAGAATTTCCAAAATGGTTTGAGACAACTGTAAGTTAGAATATTTTATATTTATTTTTATCCTAACATTAAATATTTCAGTTTGTTATATTAACACATATATTTCTCTCATTGTCAGATTAACAACCAAGTGCAAAATGGTCAATTGGACTCGCAATCCTCGTTGGTTTCTTTGGCTTATGGGCCTCAAAAGCAGGCTTATGAGTACAGTGGATGCATTGTCAACGGAGTTAGATTTCATACCGAACAGCGAGATGTTACTAATGTGACTCAAAATTCTGGAATTGTAGTCCAAGAAGAACACGGCTCAGATCTAATTGACTTCTACGGCGTATTGCAATCGGTCATTGAGTTGATATACCGACCCAGACGACATATTGTGCTATTCGACTGTAAGTGGTTTGACACAAATGCCAGAAAGAGGAGAATTCAAGTTAGTAATCATCTAACGTCAATTAATGTTCAACGTTTTTGGTACAAGAATGATCCATACATTTTTTGTACCCAAGCACGTTCAGTGATATACATATCTGATCCTAAGTTAGGAACTGGATGGATGGTGGTAGAAAAGTTACAACATAGGGCCATCTGGGACACGCAGGAGAAAGATAGAGTTGACATATCAGATGAAACAGAAGAAGGCTCCGGCAACTTTGAAGTTACTGAACAATATTTTATGGACCAACTGTCACCGTTCCTGAAAATATCACATTAACTCGAGCTAGTACAGACGTTGAGATAATTCCTCATTCTGAAGTGAGCGTTGAAGTAGCAAGTGAAGAACAATTTGACACTGAAGATGACTTCGATTCCAGTCACGAATCCTCAAATACCGACGATAATAGTGATTAATGAAGTTATGTATTTGTGATTTGATGAATAATTTTCTGGATTATAATGTATGGTTGTTGATTTTAATTACTCTTTAGATATGATTGAAATATTATCGTAATTATTAATAATTTTCTGGATTATAATGTATGGTTGTTGATTTTAATTACTCTTTAGATATGGTTGAAATATTATCGTAATTATTAATAATTTTCTGGATTATAATGTATGGTTGTTGATTTTAATTACTCTTTAGATATGTTGAAATATTATCGTAATTATAATAGTATAACTATCATATATTTGTTATTATTATTTTTAATGGTAGACATTTAGCGTCGAAAAACAATATTCGACGCTAAATGGTAGACATTTAGCGTCGACAAAAGTCGACGCTAAATGGTAGACATTTAGCGTCGAACAAAAGTCGACGCTAAATGTCTGTCCTTAGCGTCGAAACAATAATCGACGCTAACTAAAAAATTAAATTTCCCGGAAAAATAACCCTAAATTTTTAATAAACCGCCTACTTTTTGGCGTCGAATTAGTCGACGCTAAAATGAAATTAATTCGACGCTAAATGTCGTTTAAATCCCTAAAACCAGTGTCCTCTTCTTCCTCGGCTCAAACGAACAAATCATCTCCTCTCACTCTCTTCTTCTGCATTCTCGGCTCCAACCACTCTACTGCAACGAATTTACAGGTAAGTCTCACTTGTTGATTTTAATTTGATGATGATGATGAATTTGATGATGATGGTTGTCGATGATGATGATGAAATTTGATGATATAATTGATGTTGATGATGATGAATTTGCATGATGATGATGCTTGTTGATGTATGATGATGATGATGAAGAATTTGCATGATGATGATGATTGTTCATAGAGTGGAATCATTGATGATGATGATTGTTGTGAATGATGATGATGATTGTTGATGAATGATGATGATGATGATTGATGTGATGAATGATGATGATTGTTGTAAATGATGGACAACCAGCATCAATCTCCTGTTCTGGGAAGAACAACAGCAATTTGCTGATGTTCTGCCCAGAACAGGGAGATTGATGCTGGTTGATGTGTCGTCGTTTGCGATTTGTCGTTGCAACATTGATTGAATTGAAAAGGAAAATTGGATTTTCCCTGCCGGGTTTAATTGGTTCATTCATGGATGCGTACTGCCTGCATGGGGCTTGCTCTTATTATCCATTAGACAAATTTCTTATTCTTTTTTATGGCATTTAGTTCGAAATATTTATAGTCAAACTTGGTTTTAGCAATTTGATAACGCTAATGCGACAGGTTTTTGCAGATGGCACCGGGCAATCGCAAACGGGTTAACGCGACTCCATCTACATCAGCAAGGGCAACTGGCCCTGGTGATTTCTCTGCTAGCACAGGTGAGTCCAGTACAGTGAAGGGTCGAGGACGCACCCGTGGCCTGGGGTTGGCTAAGTACGTTAAGGCTCACGGCCGTATCCGGATAGAGATATCAGATGATGGACACACTCAAGTCGGACAACATAATTCAGCGTTTAATACAGCCATAGGAGCTACAGCTCGATATGAAGCTCCCCAAAACTACGTTTCTTGGAGAAAGATACCGTGGGAGACGAAAATGAACCAGCTATTCCCTTCGCTACTTGTAAGTTTTCGATATTGTTTGTTATTTAACATTTTTATTTTTAATAACAATTTACTCAAATTTTCATGTAGGAGTGGTCGTTCGACTGTGATGTGACCAAATATTGACTACCACATGGGGAAAAGTTATAAAGATTATAGGACAAAAGTCCTGAAACCAATATTCGACGAACATGGACCTTCAGATGCTCCACAACACAAGCCTGATTTTATAGAGGAACAAGACTGGACATTCTTATGTGAGCTTTGGTCTAACAAAAAACACGAGGTAAATTTTGAAATAAACGGAAATTTATAATTGTCTTTGTTTTCGGTACTTACAGTGTTGGTAAATGCAGGATAAATGTCACGCAAATGCGGAAAATCGAAGTCACTTGCGTTTTAACCACCGTGGAGGTTCGAAGCCATTTATCAAACATCGTGCCGAACATTCTGAGGTAAATATATCCTAACGTAAAATTTAACAGTTCATTGTTTTTACTAATGTGGAATAATATTGAATTTATTTTCTGTTTATAACAGAGTAGCACAGGTGAGGTGCAATCATTTCCAGATTTTTTCCGTGACGCATTACAATGAGAGGAACAAATGGATAAATGAAGAAGCCGAACGCTGCTATGTAAGTTTCAGTTTTTAAAATAAAATAATTAATATTATATATGTTAATTTTTTCTCAAATTCTAATATTAACTTATTTTTTGAAACATAACGAAATGATGGAACTCCAACATCAAACTCAGGAGACAAGGTCCGACCCCATACCAGATGAGCAGTTGTCGTAATTGGTTTTCAAGAATCAGACAGCTTACAACGTTGGCCTTGGCACTCGTAAGAAGCCGACGTCATCTGCACGCAATACTGTTAATTCGGACAATGTCTCTCTTCGAGACGAGTTAGTCACCACCAAAGACGAGCTAGCCACCACCCGAGACGAGCTGAAGCTACTAAGGAGAAGCTAGAACAGGTCACGGTGGATCACGAGAAGAAGATGGAGCACTTGGAACAGCAAATGCTGGTTTTCCGTCAGATGTTGGAGGCCTCAATCAGTCAGGGTGCATCGGGCTCGAGCGTCCCCCATCACAGTAGCAATTAATTTTATATTTGGTTTGTATATAACATTTTGAACAAATAGATTTATATATAATTTTTTTTTTCTAAAACAAATTTCAATATAATAATTATTATAATATTTCGTAATTCTGTTATTAATCAGATTTTTTTCAATTAAATTAAATATTTTAGACCAAAAAGAAGTAAATTAATAATTTTTTAAAAAACAAATTTTTTAACTATTAGCGTCGACTAATTCGACGCTAAAAATTGACTTTTGGCGTCGAAAATTTCGACGCTAATATGAACAAAAAAATCGCCGCTGTAAGTATACAGATATTACTTTTTTAATATACTTTAGCGTCGAAACATGTCGACGCTAAAATGTTGACTTTTATCTTCGCATTATGTCGTCGCTAAATATAACCTATAGCGTCAAAATATTTAATTTAGTGTCGAAAAAAATTGGACGCAAATATATAGTTTTTAGCGTCGCATTTATTTATTTCGACGCTAAATGGTATAATTCTTGTAGTGGAAGCATTTTCATCATATATTATATTCTCTATAATCTCCAAGTGTTTTTGTTTTTCTCTAAAGTTTTTTAGAGTTGATAAATTAGGATTTAAAGTCTGATGTTTAGGTCTTAGGATTGAATTCAGAAAGTTCATTTTTTTATAAGAGTTTGGGATAGTCATTGATTTAATTACCTACTCCGCTTGAACCCGAAATAGGTGATTTGGCGATAAAATTGTCGAACAATAAAAAAAAAATGTTGTGGTGATAATCAATTTCAATTTTTTTGTGTATGGGTTTAAATTAATCAGCATCATTCCACCAGAGTGTTATCTGGTAAATGAGTTTTAAATGGTTTTACCACACTGTGTTTTGGAAATTAATCAATGTATTTTAATTAATGGCAAATGAGATTGTTGGATGGGAGCTTGATTATATATGCTTCCTAGATATCAATTGCAACGATGAAACATATCTCAATCTTTACCCATTTAATAGTCAAGTCTATGGAAAATAATATTTAAATCAAGTCATTGAAAATTAATATTTTCTAATAATGCTCTTCTGGATATTGGATTGGAAAAAAAAAAAAAAACAAAAAACTTGTTTATTAAAAAGAATCCATGCAAATTGAGATGAAACATATCTCAATCTTTACCATTTAATAGTCAAGTCTACGGAAAATAATATTTAATCCAAGTCTTTGAAAAATAATATTTGCTAATAATGAGCATCTGGATATTGGATTGGAAAAAAAAAACTTGTTTATTAAAAAGAATCAATGCAAAGATAAAACATATCTCAATCTTTACCAATTTAAAAGTCAAGTCTATGGAGAATAGTATTTAAATCAAGTCTTTGAAAAATAATATTTGCTAATAATGTGGTTTTATATAATATATAATTATTAGGGACAAGTCTTTGCAAAATAATATATTTGCTAATAATGTAGTTTTATATTATAATAACTATTATTAATTAGGTTAAATTTGACTTAAACAATTTAATAATAATATTAATAATAATTAATGATATCACAATTTCTATAGTTGCCAATACTTGACCGAAATTTTTATAGTCCTTAGAGTATTAGTTTTTGAAATTATAGGCTGAAAGTGACGAATTTCAACATAAAATAGGGAATCAATTGGTTTTTTTTTTTTTTTTTTTTTTTTTTTTTTCCAAATAGAAAAAAAAAAGACTATACAATTTATATACAAAAACAAGGTAAATTTTATTATGTCATGATACGCATGATAATAACAATGGCTTACACAATATATATATAGGCATATAGCTAGCCATTCAGAAACTCAAAAATCTCAAATTAAGTTGGGTTTACGATTGGAAATTACCATAAACCCTAAATGCATGGTTGAATGAATGATGATCCGTAATAGAATCATCATCATGATGCAGCATGATCAATATCAAAATCCAACTGGGTAAGTATTGTTGACAAAAACAACCAACGGGCTTCTAACATAATGAAACCCATCGCACCAAACAATCTCTCCAAAATCATACCTCCCTTGAGACTTCTTCAATGGCTTCCAGCTCACATAATATGTCACCTCTTCTTTAAACCAAGTAAAAACCAAAACCCTAGGCCAAACCACAACCTCAACACCCTCAGGCTCCACAACACTTGCAAAATAAATTGCATTCTTATTTTGTCCAACATTTTTAACTGTCCTTTTGATAGTCATTGTGGTGGATTGAAGATTTGAGACTGTGATTGACGGGTAATTTATGTATGTGTTGCTTATTTTATGTGCTTGTGGGCAGCTTGGGCGGTCGTCAGTTTCTTGATCAGGAGAGGGAAGAATAATTTTGTTTATTTGATATTGTGTGTAGCCAATGTTACAGAGAAAGATAATGTAGTCAGTTGGTTTAAGGTCGTAGATGAGACCTGGATCCATGGCTTTCATGGGGTTTATGTGGCCGGCTCCAATGTCGAAGGGATCGGAAACTTTCATTGATCCTCCGGCCAGGATGCTGTCACGAGTAGTGTCTCTAGTGTAAGCTGCCAAAAAGAAATTAAAATTAAAGAGTGAAGTAGTAAGCTAACACGGTATCATATATGTTTTTTACCTGTGGTCATAAGAGCAGATCTAATGGCTGCAGGTGACCAGTTAGGGTGAGCAGATTTGATAAGGGCAACAACTCCGGACACATGAGGGCACGACATGGACGTTCCCGACTGAAAATTCCAATGGACAGAGCGGCGATCAGATGGTAATGGAGTTGGAGGAGTTTTGGGAGGCCATGCTGCTAGGATTCCAATTCCAGGAGCTGTAATGTCTGGCTGTTGTGTTGCAACAACACATTGAAAGCTGATCAGCATATACAACATTTTTAAAAACTTGCATGTTTATATATATATATATACCTTGAGAATATCAGGGGAAATTGAGCTTGGTCCTCTGGAAGAGAAGTATGCAACTGTTGGTGCTGGTACTTTCCCAATGCTTGTTTTACTTTGTTTTAATTGCACTACAGGGAGCCTTCATATTCATATATAAATCAATCAGGTCACAAATAATATTCATATATATATATATATATGGATGTAATTAAATATATATTGATTAATAAGTTGTTTACTAATAATTACTTTGGAAATTGAACAAGATAGTCACGAAGTTGAGTCCCTTGAGCAATGTCAATACGCACAGTTGGAATGATATCAACTTCAGGGATTAACTGAGTCATAGGCTGAGCAAAAATCAAACCGGATGCATTGGCTAGCTTTACAGCTGCTTCTGCTTCTTCAGTTTTTACTGATCCCATTGTGGAGAAGCATAACACTACTCTCCCTGTAGCTTTTCTCCCCATCCAATTTTCCATTTTACAATTCCTGAAAATTATTTATATATATATATATATACTGCATTAATGCAGAATAGTGTATATATGAGGTTTCTCTTTTGTTAATTTAACATATTACAGTACAAAAGTAGCTAGCTATAGGGGTATTTGCAAACACATTGGGTAGAAATCACATAGTACTACTGTTACCCATCAACAAAGTAAGTGAATGCTTCTACCAATTTCCCTTTAACCTCAGCGCTGACGAAGCTTTCTCCCTGTATATATATATTAAGAGCAATGGAGAATTAGCTAAGCATTGCTGGCCTAGATCGACAGCTCAAAATTAAGATCACCGTATCATTGATCTTCATAGCCCAAAAAATTAATGGGGCAAAAAAAACAACTCATGAATCCAAGATCATAGGAATCAAATAATGGTCCTAAAGATCGTGATTAGAATCATACGATGAAATGTAAAGTTATTTCTTTAAATTATGAATTGATCATCATTCCATTTTAACCCTAAAATTTTGATAGAGAAACAAGAAATCAATTACTTACCGTGATAGAGAGGTCACCGTTGACAACAATCTCAGTAGGAAATGTTCTATCAATAGATGAAGCAGCAACACAAATGCTCCAAGGTGCAACATTTTGAATTAATGAAGGTTCAGGTCCATCATTACCACCAGAAAACACAACAGTAACACCATGTTGCATTGCATGAAAAGATCCTATATCAGCATTCGAAGCAAAGAACGGCCGCAGAGGCGGGGACTCCCCAAAAGAAGCCGAGATCACATCAACTCCATCGTGTAAAGCATCATCAAAAGCAGCAAGAATATCTGCCTCCGTGCATTTTCCATCAAAATCTTTGCCCCAACATATTTTGTACACTGCTAGGCGTGCCCTAGGGGCCCCTCCTCTAGCAATGCCTTGCCCTAGCCCAAAGAAACTTGCATTTTTAGCTACGGATCCAGCTGCTGTTGAAGCTGTGTGTGTTCCATGGCCAAGCAAATCTCTTGCTGATCGATATTCCTGCTTGCTACTTGCGTTCAATGGCCCGTATGCTTCTTCAAAACCCTTAACGTAGTAACGGCCACCGATTAGTTTCCGGTTGCAAGCTTTTTGTGGATCGAATTTCTCTCCTTTAACACAAGTTCCCTTCCAAGATGATGGAATAGGCCCAATGAAAGGCTCTTCCTGAAAACTTTCGGATTCTGGCCATACACCTTCATTAAATTTTCACCACAAAATAAAGATTCATTACAAGTAGTTAAATCGATTTGCTTTAATATGCATATATAGAACAAGAAAAGTACGTACCTGTATCAAAGATTCCAATAACAATATCATCCCCATAGGCTAGTTGCAAAGGAGTCACTTTACCAATACTGTCTAAACTTTAGTACTCGGCTCTCAGATACCGAAATCACTTCTTCCATTTCTGCCAAGCATTAATTTCTTTTCTTGATTAAAACTTTCAAGTCGTTGATGAGATAAGGTTTAAACAAATTAACTCTTAATTAAGCAATAAGGGTAGGTCATTATTACTGGCTAAGGAGGCTGCTTGGCTTGCATTGAGCTTTGCTGAAAAGCCAGAGAAGCTATGCTTATAATTGTAGAGCAAAGATCTTTTTGCATCTTCATCACTTAAAAAAGCCAAGAAAATGGATAATTAATGTTACATTGAACAATTAATGTGTATATAATGAAAAATGAAATGAGAAAATAACCTAGGAAAGACGCTAGAGAGGAGTTGAAGATGAGACTTTGAAGTGACGCTTGGATTACGATGCTGGTTGTGCCCTAAATAGACAATGTAAACCTACATAAATCAAAGAGAAAGATTAAGATTGAAAAAGAGAAAATTAATGAGATCATGCATTAAAGATGAAGAAGCACTTGAATAGTAAAGTTACATGGGATGTTGAGTGAACAAAAGAAAGGGAGAGCAGCAATAGGCCCCAAAAACAATGAAGATGAGAAACCATATTTTTGTCTCCCTTATGGAAAACCCAATTAATATGAATGGTTATATATATAGCCATTGAATAGGATGCATTTATGGAAAGTATGCTTATGATGTGCGTGCATTTTAAGGCTCTCTAAGGCTGCAAAAAGCACTAACATATACATAAATTCAGCTGCCAGAAGACATGATGACGGTTTTGTTGGGGTTTGGGGTCGGGGCGCAGCGGAAGCGCGGGTTCGAGCAAAATCATATTTTAAAACTTTTTCAAAATACCGAATAAATTATTTAATATCTAATATGAATAATTTATTCATATGTGATCTAAACTTATTTATTCAATATCAAATATCGACATAAATAAGTTGAAAACTCGCGAAACTTTTACGAAAATCGTTTTTCCGTAAAATGGCCTAAAACGCGTTTTTGATCGAACCGACTACCCGAAACTTATGAAACTGCCCAGGTCATATCCAATAGTGTCGGGGCAGTTCATGGGCTGCCCAAACAGTGACGGAATCACTATTTTCACAGCCGTCACCCGGTTAGCTCAAAATCCACCCGGTAACGTCGTTTTTGGCCGTTTTCGCTTATTTCAACACCGAAACACTTTCCGAAAATTATGTCAACTCCCAAAACACATCCATTACATTCATATGACATCAAAAACATCACATAATTTCCAGTTTGGACAGATCTGATCTGCAGACTAAAAATTCTCATTTTTCATGCTTTAAATCGAATTCTTTCAAGATTAATCTAATTAATCATACACCAATCAAAGTCACCAAATATGAAACACTCAAGAACAATTCTAGGTGCCATAAGAGTGGTCACAACACTCTAGAATAGCAACTCTTCAATAATTGATAAATTTGGAAACTAATTGCATTAATTACTTCCAAATCTACTTCACACATGCCAACAAGCTTCCAATCCA
Source organism: Zanthoxylum bungeanum (assembly GCA_019454045.1). Classification (NCBI taxonomy): domain Eukaryota; kingdom Viridiplantae; phylum Streptophyta; class Magnoliopsida; order Sapindales; family Rutaceae; genus Zanthoxylum; species Zanthoxylum bungeanum. The sequence goes on along the minus strand of SKCR01041377.1, from coordinate 57,513 downwards.
TCATCCACAGCCCAAAGCCCTAATTTTTCAGATTTGAAGTAACCCTAGAACCTTTCTAAATCATCAAGAAACATGAAATCAAATTTCTAAGCTCAGGGTTAAGTAGATTACCTTTTAATCTCATGAAAAACCCAAACTTTTTCTTGATTTTTCTTCAAATCTTCATGGATTCTTCAAATAATTTTTCAAACCCATTTTTTAGTGAAGCTTTTGGCCATGGCATAAGTGATAAGGTTGAAGAAAATAATTTTCCCCTTTAAAAGAAGCAAAAAAACGAAATTGAGTTGGAGAGCATTATTGTCCTTTCAATTTTATCAAATAAAAATTATAATTCACTTTATTTTTAACCAATCAAAATTGGACAAATAAAAGTGTAATAAAAGTCATGCCAAGTTGTCCAATTAAATCTTACCATGTATTATTCAAATAATAATAAATGGATAAAGATTAAATTTTTAATTATTTAATTATTTAACTATTAAATAATTAAACAATTAATTTACACACACACACACACACATATATATATATATATATATACACATTAAATAACAAATACATATATTTATGGTATGTGTCAAAATCTCATTTGACGAATAACTAATGTGTATCTAATCGTATTATGTATTAAATACAAATACACAATAATTATTAGCGGACAAAATCCCTAATGCATGTGTTATTGTTTAACGATTAAATGATCCGGATTAACGTATTTAATCCGATGAAGTATTATGAATAATCTGTATTATTCATTTTGAGTTGCCCAAGTGCTCAACGAGTACACTTCATATTGTGGGACTCTCTAAGTTTAGATTTATCTGTCACGAAATCCAATTTCATATCCATAATCCACCCACTCATGGATTATGACGACCACAGATAATCTCGCTAAACTGTACAAGCCGAGGTCATAGCATACGTATAATCCTTCCGTCACAGGCTATCCGTATTATACCTGGAATATAGATGAGAACGTCAAATCTGTTCGGTATAATACAATCGACTTTCAATTTACGATCTCTAAATAACACTCGGAACTGGTTTCCGATGTTATACCACGACCATGGATTTACTAGATCGTAAACACGTGAGGATGCCTATGCCCTGTACACAGGACTGACGGATCCTATCTTGATACGCACTGGATATCATGAGCATCAGTCCACACCCAACGAACAGGCAGAGGTCTGATCATGAATAGATCGTTGACGTGACTGCCATCAAAGTGTGGAAGATAACTCATATATCCCACTGTGGTATCTCAAGTCGAATGACCACTATGCTCGCTCAACTCGAGAAGGTTCCTATTGACGTTGGTGTACCATCTATTAGGAAACCTTCAGTGAGTCGTTCAATGTCTTATCAAATAAACACCTACATGTCTATACGAGTCTCCCGAGACTTATGGTTCACTGGGATAAACCATCGGACCAAGTCACGATATATGACATGTACTGGTCTCAGCGAATTTTACTAACCGACCCGTGTTAGTAAATCTTGACCATGAACTTTATTTAAGGATATACAACTAATAGTGCGCTTCCCAATGTCAATTATAAACTACGTTGTAACTGCGCACTATATTGTAAATCCTATGGTCTTTGTCTAATATACATGTATCACTGAACCGGATTCAGTTTCGATCTAATCGTAATCAGATATATAATCATAATTAGATCGAATAAGCGCATAAAAGACAAGGGTGCTACCGTTAAATTAGTAATATTATGGAAAATATAATTATTCGTATTTATTAATCGGACATAAATACGATCCGGATTGGCACACCGAGCACCAACCCTAACAGGTTTACCTTCAAAGCTTAAGGACCTAGAAGACAGAAGTGTTTCTGCTTTTGTATTCTTCTCAGTTGTGTATTAAATTGTACCTATGTATATACCTAATTAGGTAGAATTAAAGCCTAAGATCTAGGCTCATAAAACTCCATCATGTACCATGTGTTAGTTACAAATATTACAACTTACTGTGTTCTTACAAAGGACAATGAACAACAGTAAAACAGAACACGAGTAGTACAATAAAGTATAGACAATAACAAAACAACAATAATGAAAATAAGACAACTACAGGAGCGAACACAGCTGAGCAACAATAAATGGATTCCGAGGCTTGTTGATGACAACAATTTCCTTAAAACAAATTCATCCCATACGTTAGGTGCAGTAGAACACGAGACGGTTGTTTCCCAGGATACAGCGGAAATGAACGAGCAAGGGCACCACTGAACTCGTATCCAACGAACCACTAAAGTGCATGAACTCTTCCCAAAAAACCGAAAACAAAGCAAGACGAAAAAAATTTGTAAACAATTTTTTCTGCGTTGTGCTCTCTCCAAAAACGAAAATCACAACTTTTAATAAAGGAAATTAAAATGCCAATTATTTCTCATAAATGGAAGACCTTTCACTTGTTGTAACCATCAAACTAATTAAATTAGTTGTTATGGAACATCAAGAGGCTTTGAAAAAATTAAAAAGATATGCCAAAAATTGGCTGGGCCAAGCCCGCACAATTTGGTCCGGAATTCGTGTACGCAGGACACGCGGGTGCACACGAGCCAAGCTTGATTCGGATTTGATTTGCACCCCCCCCCCGCGCACGTAGAGAGAGCCTCTATGCTTATAACTCTTACCCCTCTACATATGAGCAATCATATATAAACATAATTTTCCCTCTATAGCTTTCCCATATGGGACAAGCTAACTTCTCTTTTATTTTCCAACACCATTGGGTGAACTTTGAGCAACAATTTCTCATTCACCCAAGCACCATTTTAAGCATATGAATATACCAATTCGAACTACTCACGGAGGCGTATCCGAATCATTCAATAACAACCATTAACACGAAGTGGATCATGATTAAAATTGTGCATCAAAATGCTTATTCATAAGCATTTTCCAACAATCCCTCACATGAATGAAATTGGCAAAAAACGTCAAATAAAAATATTTTATAAAACATTTTATTTTGACCTAGAAGAGTTCAACGGTTCAACACCTGCATAGGATAGGTAGGCCTCAGCATTTGAACCTTCCCTTGTGAAAATTTATCTCATTTACTGGCTGACAGTGGACGCGATGTCATTGAACTGTACTGCCGTTCATGTAAATGGAGAATATATATCACACAGATATTTAGCCTAACACATCTGAGTTCTCATTATTATGTTCATTTTGGCCATGAACATCAACCTGGTTCTGCAAGAGTTTCTAAGAATTGAGTCCCGTACAACTCCCTTTGAAGCGGCCCTACTTCTCTCTCACATAGGTGATTTCTTATTTAAGAGCATCTCGTAATACTCTGCTCGGATTCCCGACGCATAAGAATCATTAAAAGCCTTTGCTTAACCTCAACCCATACGAGCATCACTGTTTCATTTCACCATAGGAATGGACTATAGGGTAACCCCCCACAGTGAATCAATTATGTCTTTTACGAGTAGGTTGTCCCATTGAACCTAGATCTTGGGATCTCCAGTCAACAAGGTTAGGTTTTCCTTCGTAATAAACATTTATCTAATGGGCTTTAGTCTCATTCCCCTCGATGATTTCACAACCAACTCTCTATTTAACCCTTTGGTTAGTGGATCCGCAATGTTATCCTTTGATTTTACATAGTCAATTGAAATAACTCCAGTAGAGAGTAATTGTCTAACGGTATTGTGTCTACGACGAATATGTCTAGACTTACCATTATACATATTATTATGTGTCCTTCCAATTGCAGATTGACTATCGCAATGAATGCAAATTGCTGGCACTGGCTTAGGCCAACTTGGAATATCCTCTAGAAAATTTCGAAGTCATTCTGCTTCTTCAGCACACTTATCTAATGCAATGAATTCCGATTCCATTGTAGATCTGGCTATCACAGTCTGTTTGGAGGATTTCCATGATATAGCTGCACCTGCTAGTGTAAACACATAGCCACTGGTAGACTTTGATTCTTTCATGTCAGATATCCAATTAGCATCACTGTATCCTTCGACTACAGCTGGATATCTATGATAGTGCAACCCATAATTACGAGTAAAACGTAAGTACCTAAGTACTCTCACTATTGCTTTCCAGTGATCAATCTCTGGATTACTCGTATATCTGTTGAGCTTGTTTACTGTACAGGCTATATCAGGCCTTGTACAACTCGATAGATACATCAAACTCCCGATAACTCTAGAGTATTCTACTTGAGATATACCCTCTCCCATATTTTTTGATAGATGTAGACTCACATCTAAAGGAGTTCTAGCCACAGCAGAATCATCATTGTTGAATTTACCAAGAATCTTGTCCACATAGTGCGACTGATCAAGAATAAGTCCATCAGGACTTCTCGAGATCTTTATTCCCAGAATGACATCTGCTAGACCCATGTCTTTCATGTCAAACTTGGATTTCAGCATATTCTTGGTAGATTTCACCATTTTAACATTGCTCCCAACAATCAATATGTCATCAACGTAGAGACATAAAATGACATAGCCAACTTCTGTCTCTCTGACATAAATGCATTTATCACATTCATTGATTTTGAAACCATTTGCCAACATGGTGTCATCAAACTTTTTATGCCACTGTTTCGGAGCTTGTTTCAATCCATACAAGGATTTAACTAACTTACAGACTTTCTTTCCTTGTCCTGGAGCTATAAAGCCTTCAGGTTGTTCCATGTAGATTTCTTCATCTAAATCTCCATTCAGAAAGGCTGTTTTCACATCCATCTGATGTACCTCAAGATTGCACAAAGCTGCAATCGCTACTACCATCCTTATGGAATTTATCCTGGTTACAGGAGAGTAAGTATCAAAGTAATCAAGACCTTCACGTTGTCTGTAACCTTTAATTACAAGTCTTGCTTTGTACTTATCAATTGATCCATCTGCATTCATTTTCCTTTTGAAAATCCACTTGGACCCTAAAGGTTTACATCCTGGAGGAAGATCCACTAACTGCCAGGTGTGATTTTGTAAGATGAATTCAATTTCACTATTGATGGCATCTTTCCACAAAGCACCATCAGTTGACCTTACAGCTTCGTTATAGCTTTGAGGTTCATTTTCTAGCAAAAATGTCAGAAAATCTGGACCAAATGATTTTTCCGTTCTAGCTCTTTTGCTACGCCTTGGTTCAAGTTTAACAACTTGTTGATCTTCTGGAACATTTATTTGTTCTCGGTCCTGACTATCTTCAATGATAGTCTCATGTGCTCGTTTGTGCACATTTGAATTTAAATTAGTTTTACAAGGAAAAACGTATTCGAAAAAGAATACATTCCTCGACTCCATTATCGTATTCTTGTGAATATCTGGTATATTAGACTCATGCACAAGAAATCAATAAGCATTACTGTTATGTGCATATCCTATGAAAATGCAATCAACAGTTTTTGGTCCTATCTTCACCTTTTTAGGTGGAGGAATAACTACCTTGGCAAGACACCCCCACACTCGTAGGAATTTATAGGAAGGTGCTCTTCCTTTCCACATCTCATAAGGAGTTTTCCCCGCTTCTTTCCGTGGTACCTTATTTAAAAGGTAATTAGCTGATAAGACAGCTTCTCCCCACATATTCTGAGGTAAGCCAGAGCTGATTAACATAGCGTTCATCATCTCTTTCAAGGTACGATTCTTCCGTTCCGCAATCCCATTGGATTGAGGTGAATAAGGAGCTGTGGTTTGATGTATGATTCCATTTTGTTCACAAAGTGATTCAAAAGGGAAAACATACTCACCACCACGATCACTTCTTAACTCCTTAATTCTTTTATTCAGTTAGTTCTCAACTTCATTCTTATAGAGAATAAATTTCTCTATAGCTTCATCCTTGCTTTTCATCAAATACACATAGCAAAATCTTGTGCAATCATCAATAAAGGTAATAAAATATTTATTACCGCCTCTCGATTGTATTGAATTAAAATCACATACATCGGTATGAATAAGATCAAGTGGTTCAGAGTTTCTTTCAATACTATGAAAAGATGATCTAGTTAGTTTTGCCTCAACACAAGTATCACACTTATGTTTGTTATCAATTTTAAAATTGGGAATGTGATTCATATTAATTAATTTCCGCAATGAATTAAAATTAACATGTCCTAATCTACCATGCCATAGATTAGAATACTCAACATTATAAGCAGAAGAATTAGCTTTATTGATATTTTTGGGTTTAACAACCATTACATTGAGCTTAAAGAGCCCATCAGTTACATACCATTTTCCCACATACATCCCATTTTTAGTCAAAAAAACTTTATCAGACTCGAACACCATCCGGAATCCATGCTTGTTCAGAAGCGATCCAGACACAAGATTCTTCCGTATTTCTGGTACATACAGTACGTTGTTCAAAGTCAACTCTTTCCCAGAGGTCATCTTCATAATCACCTTTCCTTGACCTTCAATCTCAGATGTTGCTGAATTTCCCATATATATTTTTTCCTCATTACCAGCAAGCTCAAATGAAGAAAACATGCTCTTGTCCGAGCACACATGTCGAGTGGCACCAGTGTCAATCCACCACTCTCTTGGGTTAGAACCCATCAGATTCACCTCAGAAACCACAGCAGAAAGGTTAATGTCTGAAACATCTTGAGTCATATTTTCCACCACATTAGCCTCTTGTTTCTTTTTCTTCTTCGGCAGTCTGCACTCAGAAGACTTGTGACCCATTTTGTCACAGTTGAAGCATCTTCCTTGAAACTTGGATTTCTTGGAAACTCCTCATTTAGGGCTCATCTTTGACCCTTTGTTTTTGAGGTTCTTGTTCTTATTGCCATGTTCAACAACATTTGCCTTAGCCTCATGAGATATTCCTCTATTATCAGATACCCGGTTATCTTCCTCAATTCTAAGCTTAAGAACCAAGTCTTCAATGCTCATTTCTTTTCGCTTATGCTTTAGATAACTCTTGAATTCTTTCCAACCAGGTGGTAGTTTCTCAATCATCGAGGCTACTTGGAAGGTTTCACTTAAACTCATCCCCTCAGAATGAATTTCTGCTAGAATAATTTGTAGTTCTTGTACTTGGCTTAACACAGTTTTGGAATCAACCATCTTAAAATCTAGGAATCGGCCTACGATAAATTTCTTAGTACCGGCATCCTCAGTTTTATATTTTCGATCTAAAGATTCCCAAAGCCCTTTTGCTGTTTTCATTCCGGCGTACACACTGTACAAGGAATCACTTAGCCCATTTAGAACATAATTCCTACATAGGAATTCAGAATGTTTCCAAGCTTCGATCGCACTGATCACTTGCATATCAATCTCACCCTCCGCGGGTACATGAGCATCTTCTTTTAGAAACCTCGCAAGGTTCAATGTGGTCAAGTAGAAAAACATTTTCTGTTGACACCTTTTGAAATTCTGACCACTGAATTTTTCAGGTTTTTCCGCAATAGGATTGACGTGGCTCACATGTCCAACATGTTGTCTAGCCATAGAGGCAGCAACACCTTGGCCAGCCACAGTGGCTGCCAAATTAAGCCCAGAGGCTGAAGCATGTTGGCCAGCCGAAGAGGCTGCCATATTCAGATCTACTGTGTTTGGACTGTTTTCCATATCCACAGAGTTCGAATTTATTTTAAGACTGTTAGTTACAAATATTACAACTTACTGTGTTCTTACAAAGGACAATGAACAACAGTAAAACAGAACACGAGTAGTACAACCCCCCCTCATATGCTTAAAATTTTTCTGCGTTTAAATTGGCTGGGCCAAGCCCACACAATTTGGTCCGGCATTCGTGTACGCAAGACACGCGGGTGCACACGAGCCAAGCTTGATTCGGATTTGATTTGCACCCCCCCCCCCCCGCGCACGTAGAGAGAGCCTCTATGCTTATAACTCTTACCCCTCTACATATGAGCAATCATATATAAGCATAATTTTTCCTCTATAGCTTTCCCATATGGGACAAGCTAACTTCTCTTTTATTTTCCAACACCATTGGGTGAACTTTGAGCAACAATTTCTCATTCACCCAAGCACCATTTTAAGCATATGAATATACCAATTCGAACTACTCACGGAGGCGTATCCGAATCATTCAATAACAACCACTAACACGAAGTGGATCATGATTAAAATTGTGCATCAAAATGCTTATTCATAAGCATTTTTCAACACCATGAACACCATAAAGAGAAATGCATGTGCCCTTCATCATTAATTCTTTTGAATAAAAATCTTTTCCGCTTTCTATTTTCTTGCAAATAATTCAACTAATTAACTTCAATAATTCTACATCAATTGATCATTTTAAGATTCTAAATCCATCTTTTAAGCATTATTAAAATAAAATAATGTAACAGACGTACCAGAAACATAATAGGTTTAATAATATTATATATTTTCCTAAATTATAACTACTTAATTATGCAAAAAATTACGAATGAAATATATATGATAATGAACCCTTTAAACTAACTTTTGATATATGTAATTCTAAAAGGGATTCCCATATTAACTTCGAAGAATATGCAACCCTAGTTTCAACTCATTAATTCTAATTACTCAAGCTACTCATTATTATTGTATTAATTAATTGTAATTCTAAAAGGGATTCCCATATTAACTTCATTTAGTAATGTATATATAATTCATCATAATTAAGATTAACATAAATATTTCATCAGAACTAAGACTAGTTAACATAAAGATATATATATATATATATGTAAGAATTCTCAAGTCCTGACCATGCAGACGTTTTTTATCGTCCGCATAACAATAAAGTAACCGGTACATAAACATATACACACACATATAAGCCACATATTGTGTTTATATAGCAATCTAGGAACAAATTAGTTATAATTATACCTTGTGAAGTGTATATATATAGAGAGAGAGAGAGAGAGAATATTAATCATGATGATGTTGCACCACAAATTCATTTGCATTATTGACTTAATTATATCCACACAAATGCTATGAAGCATCAATCTTGCAAGGAGGACGAAGCTTTAAACATGAACTAATGAAACCTATATATCTTAGCTATAATCTACTTAGAGGACTTGAGTAGCCAGTAGAAGTATTTATATATAAACAATTACTTGTTATACCATGGAAAAGAATAGAAACAAATCAAATCAAATCACCAATAAGCTAAACTTTTACGTAAATTGATCTATTGCTTTGCGTAATCACGAGATTTACAATCAAAGAACTTTGATTATACGAAACATATATATATTTTACCTTTCAACATAAAAAATTCAAATCATTAAACCTACTTTGGTATGAAGCATTAAGAATTTTACTTTGTCGATAGGTATTTTTGATTTTTGTCATGTCAATCCATAATTGCATCTTAATATATCCATGGTCATAATAATTTGAAGAAGTAAAAGTATCTTTGTTTGCTTTGATAAGCAGGAATTTTAAGTGCAACATGAATAATATTCATCTTTCTCAAATAATGTTTTCATATTTATATATATAACCACAACATATAAATAATGTTTCGTCATGATTTGTAGTTTCAAACTAATTAAATGTTATTCATTAATTTACAAGAGAATTCATTAATCCCTATAGTTTTGGCTAATTAAAAAGAAGAACTAATTAATAGTGCCAATCCCAAGTCATTGTTGTCTCAGAGCAGTTATATTGAAGTCTTAGTTCCTTCAAATCTTTGATAGCAGCACCCTTTCAGTTGCATGGTTTTAGGTAATTATTTTTAAAAAAAAAAAAAAAACATAAGAACACGAAGAAGAAAAAATAAAACCCAATTCTTCTTTGCATAAATGAAAGCTCTTCAAGTCATAATTGATCTTCTAAAGCTGTAATATTAATTTTTGATTGTGCAAGTAAAAGTGCTTTAATTTATAACTTTAATGCTTTATCTACAATGTATTGATCAGTCCTATAATTGCTGCAGTAGTATTTTCATTAAGTACAAATTTTAGACTGTGATTAATTATGGTTAGTAAACCAAGTTATATACATTACAGGCGCTAGCCCAATTATATTTAGACATATCAAAATTATATACATAATCTGTTATTATTTATAGAAACAATGACTTTGCAAAAGGTGCTATTTTATATATACTGGGAGATGTTGAAATTAATCATCTAGGGTAAGATTAAGATTTATTGGATTAGGGTATGATTAAATCATATTTATGTCTATATATATGCGCTTATATGACTCATAATTGAGCTTCCAAAGATACACTTAATTAGCCGCGCTCTATTAGTAAAAAGTTGTTTTTGTATAATTGTACGTAATAGTCATTATTATGAATAGCTAATAAGTATGCAATCTTGTTAATCATCAAGGATAAAATTAATTATTAGCATAAATGTAATTATTTGATGTTGGAATATTTATGATTACAATAAAATTAAGACTATATATGTTATATACATCTCCAAATGATAGTCTAGTTGGCTTAACTTTTACGGTAGAAAGTAAGAGGTCGCGAACTCAAGTCATATGAAATACGGTTAATTTAGAGTTTGGACGCAATATATATATAAGGAATAGACTTATGCGTTCCTTTATAAAAAAAAAAAAGAAAAAAAAAAGATTATGATTATATATGATCAATTGATTCTTGTACATTACTCTTCAATTATCGGCTCCTTAAGTATTGTCATTATAACCAAGTGAGTGTCTTATAATTGTAATTAACAAATGTTTGTATGCCATCTATTATTTCCATTAATTGCTAGTGTCGATAATCTCGGGGAAGATATTAACTTTAATTTGCAAGTTAAATTACTTAATGATTATGATTCATTGTATATACTTCTACATATTGCTCTTCAATTATCTGCACAAATTGACAGTGTTCATATGAGACATTATTATTATATGTATTGAAAACATATATAAGCTTTTTATGAGTGTGTGGGAACTGAGGAAAAAATAAATGATGGAGAATACAAGAGGTATGTAAGTCAGCTTCTAGCATCCAATATCCATTAATTACATTGTGTGGTCATTTCCAGATTTAATTTCCAAACAAAACAAGCATGGGAGACCATAAAATGAGAATTTGGACCCACTTCTATCCTTTTCAGGTTTCAGCATTTGGTTCTATTTTTTCCTTCCCCTTCTTTTTTAAGGTATTACATCACTATCTACTAACAATTTCATAACAAGTTTGTTGGTGGTTTTCGGTCCCCAAAAAGTCAGAATCTCGAGAAATGGTATAAAGTGATTTTTCACTTCCTATATAAGGGGCTCAGACCCAGGTAGCAGAGGCGTCCGACCCAACAAAGACACCAGACTTGTTTGCGTTTCATGCCCTACCTGAGGTGGTTCATGACTGCCGACCCGACCTGATGAGAAAATATCAGATTCGACGGTGTGAGCATCTGTGAAGGCCGACCCAACGTGGTCCATGACTGCCGACCCGACCTGATTCAGATTCGACAGTGTGAGTATCTGTGAAAACCAACCCGAGGTGGTCCATCACTAACGACCCGACCTGGTAAGCCCTACATGGGAACTTGCACCTTTCAAAGAGGTCTTACATGACAGATTACAGACTGGAGGTGACGTGTAGCAGATGATAATAGCTATTGGTTTAAAGAGATGTCAGTTGGCAGAGTTACTTTCGGCAGAGCAGTTGGGATTCGTATTGATGGTAAATTCACGTGACTGACGTAATGAGTATAGTGTAATAGTAGAATTTGTCATAATATATAAAGGGTTGAAAGTTTATTGTAGGGGGTTGGCTAATTCTATTTCATTTTTTACTTGTAATAGGGAGCAAAAAACTTAAGTGTAAGAGTGAGTTTGTAAGAGGTCGGCTAGACGAGCTCGAGAGATAGACATGTCGATTATACCCGGCCACATTATAAAAGCTTTCTTTTCCCTTGTGCCCGTGGACGTAGGTTGGATCTATTCCGCCGAACCACGTTAAACCCTCTATCTATTCTGTGTGTTTTCTCATATTTTCGTTAAGTTTGCATTTGGTCCTCAAACCAAACAAATCCACAGTTGATGGAGGATTGTTCGAGGAATGAGTTTACCGATTTATCCCTGAAACGAAAATCAGTTGTCAACAAAGTTTATTGAGAGTTTAAAATCTAAATTGTTACAATTATAACATGCCACAAGGTCTATCGAGTATAGCTCTTAAATTCACTCACATATAAATATTTAGAAAATAGGATAAGAGTGTATTAATACCGAGTAATTCTTTGATACAATTATCATACGAGTGATGCGATATCACCAATTAATCAATAATTATATAATATATATGAGTTTGTGTTAAAAAAATAATAATTTAGTATGGATGATTATAAGATATTAATTATTGAGTTATTGTCGGAATTTAGTATGGATGATCGGAAAATCCTTAAAAGTGCTTTCAAGCTATAAAGTAAAAAAGAAAATCAAACTGTCAAAGCTTAGTCATTTATAAGGTGGGACATTGAAGTAAAGTAATTTTCCCAGAATTTCCAAAATGCAATGCAAAAAGTCGACAAGAATCCATGACTTTAATCCTGCTATTGACTAAGAAAGAAAAGATAAAGAGATTGATTACTCGAGCTAAGCTTAATTAGTACGTACTCTAATTAATTAATATTATTTTATTACCTGCCGACCTTGGAAGGGATGAATTGTTCTTTGAAGTATTAGCACATCCATTGACCGTGCATCGTTTGCTTTTCCCCGCCGTTTTGTATCTTCTTTGAATATTCTAGGGTTAATATTTCACTCTGATTTTTTTTTTTCAAAAATATCCTTACGGGGGTTTTATAATAATCACAATAATCACCCTTCAAATCAACTATTATCAATATTCAGCCCTTAATTTAGTTTTAATCAAGCATACTTTTTTGAATAATTTTACATTAATTGCACACTCTTCGATAACATTCCTTTCAGCTGATGCTTGCTTAAAAGTTCTTCCATATTCAAGGAAGAACGATTATATCAAGGCAACTCTTTAGCTTATTTTCTTTTGACTAACATGAAAGCTTAGTCATAAGCTGGGACAGGGTAACTGAACTTTCCCAGCATTACAAAATTCTTTCAAACAACAAAAATCAATGATTTTAATCTAACTATTTGACTAAGAAAGAAAGGGAAAATACAGATTTTCTTTGCCTCTCAGAATCTCACACCAATAATTAATAATTACGTCTGTGTCTAAGTATTTACGGGTTAATAGAGAATAAAAATTATTATCATATGTCAAATAAGATTAGAGGAAAATATAAGTTGATATGAAAAAACATAATGATAATCATACATGCTTATAAGTTTAATGGGATAATAATTCATAATAGATAAATAAGTTGTTGATGGTGATTTCTTTGATTAAAGAATTTGAATAGTTCGGCAAGGGCATGGAGGGACTTTCCCTTTTTTGGAGTACCAGATATTCAGAGGATTTGGGATGTGCCTCAATCAGGAAGAAAGTCATGACATAATTTCCCGGATTTGGCCGACCCGAGGATATAACATGACGCGATCTTCAGAGGTCGACAACATCGGAGCCGACATCATAAAGATATGAGAATAGTGTTTTGTATTCGTTACTATATAAGGGGAAGTTGAATTCATTTGTAAGGGTTGAGAAAAATTTCATTTGAGCATTACTTATAAGAAGCAATACAAAGAGAACAACCAGCTCGAATTTCCTTAGATCACGTTTGAAGACTGGTTGGCCGAGCTCGGGTTAGTAATAAAAACAATACCCCACTTTGTGCCCGTGGACGTAGGTTGGACTTGCTACGCCAAACCACGTTAAAACCCTCTTTGTCGATTTTGTGTTCTTTTTACCTTTCGCTATATTTGCTTTTGGTCTCCTATAACCAAACAAATTCAAGGTTGAATGAGGATTGTCTCGTGAGGGTTTTCTAGAAACTGCCCCTATGACGAAAATCACTCGTCAACAGTTGACGCCGTCTGTGGGGAACTGAACAAAAAGCAACTTGTGTGATAGGACGATGGCGGAAGATGGGAACCACAGATCGTCAGAAAGTTCGACAACAGAGTGGATGGGAAAGATAGAGGAAAGCATGGGGAAGGATAGGGAGGAAAACCAGACCCTCATGAAGGCAAAGAAGGAGATCAGCTGGACGGCGGAGTGCGATGAGGCCTTCCTGCAGTTAAAGCAATACTTAGCTCAGCCCCTACTGCTGACCAAGCCGGTCCCAAGTGAGACTCTGTTTCTATACTTGGCTATTTCTAAACATGCTGTGAGCTCGGTGCTAGTGCAGGAGGCCGAAAAAATTCAAAGCCGGTGTACTATATTAGTAAAGCCTTGCTGGATGCGGAGACCAGATATCTGGCCATGAACTAGTGGCATTGTCTTTTATTACGGCAGCCCGGAAGCTACGACCTTACTTTCAGGCTCACCCTATCGGGGTCTATACCGACCATCCTTTGAGGTAGATCCTACATAAGACGGAGGTCTCGGGTCGGTTAGTGAAGTGGTCGGTGGAATTAAGTGAGCACGACATATCATATATGCCCAGAGCAGCAGTGAAGAGACAGACTTTAACAGATTTTATGGCCGAGTTTACTGGACCAAAGATTTTAAAAATTTCAGAGATTAAGTGGGAGTTATCGGTGGACGGTCCGGTCAGTTCACAAGGTTGCGGAGCTGGGGTCGTCTTGCGGAGTAGTGATGGCGATGAGGTGGTATACGCCTTGAGATTTGCTTTCGAGGCCACCAATAATGAGGCTGAGTATGAGGCCATTTTGGCCGGATTAAGGTTGTGTACGGCAGTGGGAGTCCGAGACGTAATTGTAAAAAACGACTCCCAACTGGCCATCCAGCAGCTAAGGGGCGAGTTCAGGCTAGAGAGCCTAACATGATGGCCTATATGGTCGAGGTGAATAAGTTGATTTGGAAAATGGGTAGCCCATGATGGCCTATATCGTTTAGTTTGAAGACTGGTCGGCCGAGCTCGGTTTAGTAATAAAAACAATATCCCATGATGAGCAGAAAATATATCAATATTTACCGCCCATTTTACCTAATATTTTGTTTAGTTTATCGGGTTTGATGAACGTTTTGATATGTTTTTATGTATTTTGTAGATAAATAAAATTTCGGGACTTAATGGAATCAACTCATGGCTAAAACGATGAAATCCGGAGCAAAAAAATTGCAAAAACGGAAATTTACTATACGCGTCACGAAGTACAGTTTCAGAAATTCTAATTTTGCGCAACTGTCATATTTTGGACATAATTTTTTTACTCCGATATCGGATTGAGGTGATTCAAGATGAAGATTAAATAAGACTCAAAGATATACAACTTTGAAGAACAAAATAATTTCAAATTCTGAGGGTTTCATGATCGAAATTGTGTTATGTTTAATTACTAAAGTCATTTTCAAAAATATAAAAATTTGTCAAACTTCCACCAAACATGCAGTGCCTTGTTTGGTGGAGTATTTGGTGGAGTGTTTTGTGGCATGTTTGGTGGAGTGTTTTGTGGAGTGGTTGGTGGAGTGTTTTGTGGAGCAATTGGTGGATCAATTGGTAGAGAAATTGGTGTAAGCCTTTAGATTTTCCTATAAATACCAAGCATTTTCATTTGTAATTTTAATGTTTTCCTTAGGTTTTTGTAAGGAATTTAAGGATGACATCTTGTTTGTATTTATTTTCAGTATTTAATTTATGCATTTTTATTTTCAGTAATAGTAGTGTGGGAACACAGGAATCTGGGGCGATGCATGCTGTCCCGGGCTCGCGGCCCGGTCGGGAGTACGGAGTAGCCACGGGGGACTAAACCGGAAAATAATGGAGTCTCCACCCGGTGTGAACCGGGAAAATGAGATTTAAGGCAGCACTCACCCCTCGCAAAGGAAGACCTCAAACCGTTGGGTTCGGAATGGTCCCTTACTTATGTCATTTGTAATGAAAGGATTTACATAATAATTTAATCAGGCTTAAGTAACACTTATTCCTAAGAACATCATGCTTCTATATTCACGGGTACAAAATAACACTTATACATACATTTCACATATATCTCATATCTAAGAACACATGCCTGAAAATACCTCAAAGTAACAATGAACATACAACTTCATTCAGCATATCATATTCATGAAAAACACAAGCATACATAATAACCGCACAAGCATACATGTGAGCAATTTTCCAAGTGATACGTGGAATTGTATCCCAAGTACAGACCACATTACCGTCCATTCGGAATCGGCTACGGAATTTATGCCTGGGTTTCCATCCGATATATCACAAGAAATAATACTCCAAAGTCATCATGGCATAGGTATATGAATCGTAATGCATCAAATCAAGACTAAGGCAAATGACGTAACTAATGGAATAAACATGCTTTTCATTATCATGTGCACAAAGATAAGAATGACTATGTGAGGTTTCATAAAAGAATCACCTAAAAAACAATTATACATGGCATGTGATGAATATGTCTCAGTTCAGTGTGTTCGCGTTCGTGTAGCGTTCGTAAACGCGTTCGAACGGTAAACAGAAGGTTCGCATTCGTGTGGCGTTTGATAACGCGTTCGAACGGAAATGAAACAGAATGCTCACGTTCGTATGGCGTTTGTTAACGCGTTCGAACGGAAATGAGACAGAATGCTCACGTTCGTATGGCATTTGTTAACGCGTTCGAACGGAAATGAAACAGAATGCTCACGTTCGTATGGCGTTCGTGAACGCGTTCGAACAGAAATGAGACCTGATGCATGATAAGGCAAAATGCATACGCGTTCGAGTTGCGTTCGTAAACGCGTTCGAACGGGAACAGACCTGATGCATGAAATGGGACGCAATACATAAACAACAAAGTAAAGGGGTGCGGCGAAGTAATGCCGTAAAGGTGGCCTTTTGGGGCTCTTGATCTCTCAAAGAGAGGACCTTTAGACCAAAATACTAAGCCCATGCGCGCGATCGCATCATACATACAAAAATAGAGCCAATCATATCAAAACCAAGTATGCCCGATTGAACACATCTTACATCCAATCCGGAAACACATCAACCGGCGCGGCAAAGCATCGTGGTAAGAGGTTTTAAACCCCTCCCCATAAGGGATCTTTCATTCCACTTACTAAGCCCATGCGCTTGATTGAACCATGCATAAAAAGATAAGGACAATAATATCAAACTAAGTATGCCCGATTGAACGTATCTTGCATCCAACCGAACACACATCAACCGGCGCGGCAAAGCATCGTGGTAAAGGGCTTTAACCCCTCCCCATAGGGGATCTTTCATTGCACTTACTAAGCCCATGCGCTCGATTGAATCATGCATAAATAAACAACATACAGAATTCAAGTGACGAAAAATAAACAAAAGCAACACAAAATAAAAGAGGGTGCCGTTTACTCAAGCGGTACGTGGAGTTGTGTCCCAAGTACAGACCGCACTACCGTCCATTCGGATTCGGCTACGGAATTTACGTCTGGGTTTCCATCCTATATACCACAAGAGACGACACTCTTCCATTCATCCAATACCCACAACACACATCATACACAAACAAGATTTAACAAACAAGTAAAATACAATCAAAATAAATAACAAAAATCAAATAAAGATGAGTGTGAAGAGTACCCTCAGGTCTAACCTTTTAAGCCGTCTCTCGGACTCGCGTTTCACGAAGATCGGAAGGGGTAAAGCTCCACAACTCTTTCGGTTCACTGGTTCACTGTTCTCGTTTATTGTCTCACTGTTTGGAGTCGTCGTTCTCCGTCTTTTGCTGCTGCTTTTGACTCCGATTTGCTACTGTTCGGCCTCTGTTTTGCTGCTCACTGTTCAGGTCACCTGTTTTGACGTTTCAACGGACTGTTCCAAGTTTTTGTGTGGGTTTTTAGTGTAGTCTTGTGTGAGTCTTTTAAGGATTATGAATGCAGTTTTTTAAGTTACTGTTTTTAAGGTTTTTAGGGAATGTTTTAAGTGTATTTTTCTGTTGTTTTAGGGGTTAAATTACTGCTGTTTGGGCGTGATTTAGGGACTGGTTTGGGTCAGTTTTAGTGTGTTTGGGCTGCTGTTTGGAGGTATGTTTTCGGTGATGGAAGGCTGCTGTATGGGGGGATTTTCAGTGATGGGTAGAGATTTAGGAGGGTGCTGTTTTTCGGTTATGGAGTGGAGGAGATGAAGGGAATTGCTTATGTTCTTTTTTGTTGCTATTGTCGTGAGAGGTTAAGGTTCTTTGTGTTGAGATTTTCATGTGTGTTGTGTATGAGCTAGTTAGCTAGAGTTGAGAAGGTTGGTGAATGGTTCTTTTTATAGGCAAAGGGTTAGGCTTGACAAGGAAAGAGATTTGATTTGGTGTTGGATTAGGGAAGTCAAAGATTGAGGGGGGACAAATCTTGGCTAGATATGGAAGGTTGAATATTTAGTTTATGTTGATTAGGCATACAATATTTTAAGTTTGGGAATAATATATTGGTTGATTGATTTTAACTTGGTATGATTATATTTGATTGGTTTTAATTGGTTACTATTGATTTTAATTAGGCATATCTTCTTTTTAATTTTAGTTTAAGTTTGGTAAATGTTTTATTTAATTGGTAAATGGTTTAAATATTTTATTTAATGTTTAATGTTTAAATTAATATTTATTTATTTAATTTGGGATGTGTTTTATGGGCTTTGGGGAGCTAAATGGGCTGGGGTGTGAGGCTAGCAGCAAAACCAGAATTGCCGACACCGTTCGAACTCTTCCTCGAACGCGACACGAACGCCCGCAATCTGTTTGACGTTCGAACGAAGTAACGAACGCAGCACTAACGAAGACAGTGAGCTTGTTTATTCTGAATTTCCCCTTCCGATATCCGTTTCCCGCGGCTTCCGTGACTCAAAAGGTAGTGCCTCCAAATGAGACTCATCATCAGGTTTCACATGCAAAAATACAATGCCTACAAGTAGTAGTTTATTTTCTTTTATGTTTTATAGTTAATTTTCCGACGGGGGAAGGGTGAAAGCTTTTATTATTTTAGTTTAGATTAATATCCCTTAATTATAATATGGAAATTATAATTTAACATAAAAAGGTTATACCGCCTTGATGACAAGTCTTAAGCTTAATGCTTCTTGTTAACTGACCATTAATAAGATTGATTTGGTAAACTTAAAATAAACTTGACAAATGAATTTTATGTTAGTAAATATGTGTCATCAAACAGTAATATAATCATGCAAATCAAACGGATCAACCTTCCAAACGTAGATCTAGATGTAAAACCCTAAACCACCAAGAAAAACTTGAAGACAAAACCTGGAAATTGAGATTATAGAAACAATCCAAATCAAGTCGAGATGATCTCTGTCCTTAAGAACTTATTGGCTCCGTCACGGGTGCTTTACGGATTCGTTTTGCCAACGTTCTCCCAGGATTACTCGGAATCTTCTTGTTCAAGGAGCACTCCTTAACAAGTGTGTGAACTAGGAATAATGGTGGATTCTCTCTCAAAAAACAAAGGAAAACAATGTCTCTTCCTTAGCAAAATTCGGATATCTTTCTGTTAGTCTTGTTTTGGATATCAAGCCTACTTATATAGGCATGGAAGGGTGCCAATAGGGCACCCTTTGGGATGGGGTGCAACCCCCCAAAGGGTTGTACCCCTTACAAGCACCCCATCCAATCCAAAAGACAGAAATACCCTTAATGAAGAATTTCCTACAATCCCCCACAATTCTTCAAATATCCACGGAGACATTTGAGAGAGTTACCATGAACTAAAGCTGCATCGAAATAGGTAGCTTTCGCCTTGAACCTTTCCTAGTGAGTGACAATCGGATTTACTTGGCAAACCAGTGACCCATAGTTTGAACTGTTCTGCCGTTGGTGTAAACCAAGACAATTGCCAACACACAGCTTTAATTCGACCATTTTCCCGTTCTACGGTTGTGTTCATTTTGGCCCTGAACAACGGTCCTGGATTCATCAAGCACTTTAGGGTAACCCGCCTTTAAAGGTTCCCATGGAAGCGGCCTCACTTCTTACTTGAAATAGGTGATCTGCTATGAAGAGGTAATCTGTCTTTACCCCCATTAGGACTCATCTCCTAATATAGTGATCATTAAAAGCCTTAGCTTATCCTAACCAATGACAGACAGCACTCAGCGTCATAATCGGAATGGGAAAGAGTACGAACTCTTCAGTGCTTGTTTTGAATTGCACAAAGTTTCTGTTGTCCCTTTTGAACCTAGATCTTGGGATCTCCAGTCAACTAGGTTGGGTTTCCACAGTGACAATTCTTAGATTATAGGCTTCAAGCCCATTCCCCTCGATGACTTCTCAACTTGCTCTCGAGGTAAACCTTTAGTTAGTGGATCCGCTAGGTTTTCCTTCGACCTGACATAATCGATCGTTATTATGCCACTTGAGAGCAGTTGACGTATGGTATTATGTCTCCGACGTATGTGTCGAGACTTACCATTATACATTGTATTTTGGGCTCTCCCAATAGCCGATTGGCTGTCACAATGTATGCTTATCGCTGGCACCCGTTTTGGGCCAACTAGGAATATCCTCCAGGAAGTTTCTAAGCCATTCTGCTTCTTCCGCTGTTTTGTCTAACGCTATGAACTCTGATTCCATAGTAGACCGGGCAATACACGTTTGCCTCGAGGATTTCCATGACACGGCCGCATTACCAAGTGTGAAAACAAATCCACTCGTGGACTTGGAATCCACCGTATCAGATATCCAGTTAGCATCGCTGTAACCCTCTAGTACAGCAGGATATCTCTCGTAATGTAGCCCATATTTTGAAGTTTCTCTCAGATACCTCAAAACTCTTACTATGGCTTTCCAGTGGTTGTGTCCTGGATTACTCGTATATCTGCTAAGCCGATTCACAACTTGAGCGATATCGGGTCGTGTGCAATTCGTGAGATACATCAGACTTCCGATGATTCTCGAATACTCTAGTTGCGATATGCTTGAACCAGTATTCTTTGATAAATGAAGAGTTAGGTCTACAGGGGTTCTAGCCACGTTTAGATCCCCTTTGATATATTTATCGAGTATCTTCTCAATATAATGAGTCTGTGATATATATATCCGTCTGATGTCCTAGAAATCTTTATTCCTAGGATCACATCAGCTATCCCCATATCTTTCATATCAAATCTACTGGATAACACGTTTTTGGTAAACTTAATCATTTCATGATTACTACCAATTATCAGCATATCGTCTACACAGAAGACACACAATGACATATCCTTTTTGAGTTGATTTGTGTACACACACTTATCACACTCATTGGTTGTAAACCCATTTGACAACATTTCTTTGTCAAATTTCTCATGCCATTGTTTCGGTGCTTGTTTTAATCCGTACAAGGATTTTACAAGTTTGCACACCTTCTGTTTTTGTCCAGGAACACTAAACCCTTCTGGTTGTTCCATGTAAATTTCTTCATTCAATTCACCATTCAAGAATGCCGTCTTTACATCCATTTGATGTATTTCAAGACCAAATATAGCTGCTATGGCTATGAGCATTCTTATCGATGTGATGCGAGTCACCGGTGAATAGGTATCAAAGTAATCAAGGCCTTCCTTTTGTCTATAACCTTTTATGACAAGTCTTGCTTTATACTTATCTATTGATCCATCCGTTTTTATCTTCCTTTTGAATATCCATTTGTAGCCCAGCGGCTTACAACCTGGCGGAAGATCAACCAACTCCCAAGTATGGTTCTGTAGGATTGAATCAATCTCACTGTTAATAGCCTCTTTCCAAAGAGGTGCCTCCGGAGAAGTCACAGCTTCTTTATAACTTTGAGGCTCATTTTCTAACAAGTATGTTAGAAAATCGGGACCAAACGACTTAGACGTTCTAGCTCTTTTGCTACGTCTAGGCTCGATTGTCTCAACATTTACACGTTGATCTGATTCTTGGTCAACTTGATCACTGTCATTGACAGTATCAACTGTTCTTTTGAGAGACCCAGTTATTTGTCTTTCCTTACAAGGAAATGTCTCTTCAAAAAATATCGCATTCATTGACTCAATTATCATATTAGGATTGATGTCAGGAATCTCCGACTTGTGCACCAAGAATCGATACGCACTACTGTTGTGAGCATATCCAATGAATATACAGTCAACAGTTTTGGGTCCTATTCTAACCATCTTAGGTTTAGGAACCATTACTTTGGCAAGACACCCCCACACTTTGAGGTATTTGTAGGAAGGTACGAAACCTTTCCACAATTCATATGGTGTCTTGTATAGTCTTCTGTGAGGAAGCTTGTTCAGAACGTAGTTTGAGGAAAGCAAGGCTTCCCCCCACAAGTTCTGGGGTAAACCTGAACTTGTCAACATGGTGTTCATCATTTCCTTCAACGTTCGGTTTTTGCGTTCCGCAATTCCGTTCTGTTGAGGAGAATAAGGGGCAGTGGTTTCGTGAATAATTCCGTGCACAGAACAATATTCACCGAACGGTGAAACGTATTCACCACCTCTATCACTCCTGATTCTTTTGATTTTCTTGCCAAGTTGATTTTCAACTTCGCTCTTATAGTGTACAAAGCTATCAATAGCTTCTGCTTTGCTTCTCAACAAGTACACATAACAGAATCTTGTGCTGTCATCGAAAAAGTGACAAAGTACTTTTTACCGCCTCTTGTTTGCACAATATTCATGTCACATACATCAGTATGTACAAGTTCTAGCGGTTCAGAACTGCGTTCGATAGAATGAAATGATGTTCTATGTATTTTTGCTTCAACACATGCTTCACACTTATGTTGGCTATCAATTGCAAATTTAGGTATGAGGTCCATGTTAATTAATTTACGCATGGTATCATAATTAACATGTCCTAACCTCCCATGCCATACATTTTGTGACACAATAATATAAGCAGACGAACTAGCTTTATTAATAGCACGATTAACAGTCATTACATTTAGCTTGAAAAGGCCCTCAGTTAGGTATCCTTTTCCTACATACATATCATTCTTAGTCATTATAAACTTGTCAGAAACAAATACAAGCTTAAACCCAGCTTTACTAAGAGAGATCCTGAGACTAAGTTCTTCCGAATATCTGGAACGTGCAGTACATTCTTCAAAGTTAGCTCCTTTCCGGATGTCATCTTCAGAACAACTGTGCCTTGTCCACCACCACAGAGAGGTAGACGAGTTTCCCATTGTCAGATGATCGCCGCCATCGACCTTCTGGTACATGGAAAACATCATAATTTCTGCACAGATATGGCGAGTAGCCCCAGTGTCTACCCACCATTCTCTCGGATTCCCAACTATGTTAGCTTCGGTTACCACTGCTGATAGTTCCATCTCTGAGATATCATCAGTCAGCTGCTCGCCTTCAGTAACATGGGTCTCATATTGCCCTTGTCCTGAGACTTCTTGTTCCTGCAGTCCTTTGACATATGACCGCTCTTTCCACAGTTGTAGCATTTTCCCTTGAACTTCTTGTTCCCAGAGTCAGCTCCACTGTTCTTTCTCTTTTTGCTACCCTTACATACACCTTCAATGATGTGGGCCTTAGACTCCAGAGTCTTGTAGCTGGCCTTCTCGGACATCCTGTTGTCCTCCTCGATTCTCAATCGAACACTGAGGTCTTCAAGGCTCATCTGCTTCTTTTGTGTGTTCAGATAGCTCCTGAAGTCCTTCCATGATGGAGGCAACTTTTCAATTATGGCGGCAACTTGAAACATCTCACAGAGTTTCATCCCCTCATCCAGTATTTCATGAATGATCAATTGCAGTTCACCCAACTGAGACATCACCGTCCTTGAATCTACCATCTTGTAGTCCAAACCTACCCACGACAAATTTCTTTTGTCCGGCATCTTCAGTTTTATACTTCTTCTCGAGAGATTCCCAGAGAATCTTCGCAGAAGTCATGCCTTGGTACACATTGTACAGGGTATTGTCAAGACCACCCAAAAGGTAGTTCTTGCATAAGAAGTCTCCAGACATCCAAGTATGTTCTCGCTCTTCCTTGGCCTTCTCAGATTCACCCTCCACAGGACCCGGAGGATCTTTGAGGAATTTTGCCAACTGGAGAGTTGTCAGGTAGAACAGCATCTTACTCTGCCATTGTTTGAAATTTGCCCCACCAAATTTCTCTGGTTTTTTCTCCATGAGAGACCGGTACCGTGATATTTCCGCTAGCCATATGTAACTGGAAAATCAACAGGGTCAATTAGTCTACGAAAGACAAATTGCACACAACGATCAACAAATGATCTTGTTCAAAGTGATAAACGATAAATGTAGATATATATAATTTAATCAAGATTGGATGAATTACTTGTGTAATATTACACTTTAAATTCTCAACCAATTATGCAACAATCAAACAATTTCAACTTTATCACTATGTGTATGCTTGTGATGATTGAACAATTTAATAATAACTTTAATGTGTTTACAGTATACGACTAACCAAGTTAATATTAATAAAAGTTTGCAGTTTATTATACTTACAGGACAAAGTCGTTAGTGTCACGTTCGTATATACGTTCGAACGAGACTGTCCAGTGTGTGTGCGTTCGTGTTGCGTTTGATAACGCGTTCGAACGAAGTGTTTCCAGAGAGTTCACGTTCGAGTAGTGTTTGATAACGCGTTCGAACGGAATGATTCCAGAGAGTTTGCGTTCGAGTTGCGTTTAGGACGCGTTCGAACGTTCTAAGGCAGAAGGCTTGCGTTCGAATTGCGTTTGAAGACGCGTTCGAACGTTCTAACAAAAGTTCAAAAATTTAGCCTTCGCGTGCGTCGGGCGTTCGAACGCCCTACGGGTTTTTCATGCACAGTTCGTATTTTCCAGAAAATATTCAAACCCTAACATGCGAATTACTATTTAATAACATTAAAGCGATAAGTTCTTAAGATTGTTAGTAAATATGTGTCATCAAACAGTAATATAATCATGCAAATCAAACGGATCAACCTTCCCAAAAGTAGATCTAGATGTAAAACCCTAAAACCAGAAAAACTTGAAGACAAAACCTGGAAATTGAGATTATAGAAACAATCCAAGTCGAGATGATCTCTGTCCTTAAGAACTTATTGGCTCCGTCACGGGTGCTTTACGGATTCGTTTTGCCAACGTTCTCCCAGGATTACTCGGAATCTTCTTGTTCAAGGAGCACTCCTTAACAAGTGTGTGAACTAGGAATAATGGTGGATTCTCTCTCAAAAAACAAAGGAAAACAATGTCTCTTCCTTAGCAAAATTCGGATATCTTTCTGTTAGTCTTGTTTTGGATATCAAGCCTACTTATATAGGCATGGAAGGGTGCCAATAGGGCACCCTTTGGGATGGGGTGCAACCCCCCAAAGGGTTGTACCCCTTACAAGCACCCCATCCAATCCAAAAGACAGAAATACCCTTAATGAAGAATTTCCTACATTTTAGGTTTCAGCCTTATACTTAATAGTTCACGATCTTCCTTGAGGATATATAACCCTTTAATAGATTTTCTTACAAGATAGACATATACATGTCGGGCGGGGGTAACCACAATTGGAACTTGAACTTAATGAATTCAAGTAACTTGGTTAACATAGACATATGATTAATTGCGTTATTTGGGTATTTGCATCTAACCATCTACAGAGGCTTTTGCATATCTTCGTGTTACGGGTTATCAAACTGATTTATTACACATATATAAGAGAATCAATTCATCATTAGAATAATATTGTGTGGAGTATCAACCCTATATCTTTGAGTCTTTTGTTATTTTCCTTAGTATTTTCTTTTATGTTTTTATTTATTTATTTTATTTAGCAAATCCACATTAAACCAACCAAGTAATCATTCTCTTCTCCCTATAATTAGATACTTGTAAATAAATAGTATCAATAATTAATAACAACAGTAGGAATTAAGTCCTCGTGGGATCGATATTTTTATACTACTTGAACGATATGTGCGCTTGCGTTATACGCGTGTGATTACGCGCCGGTCACCCCACTTTGTGCCTGTGGACGTAGGTTGGACTTGCTCCGCCGAACCACGTTAAAACTCTCTTTGTCGATTTTGTATTCTCTTTACCTTTCACTATATTTGCTTTTGGTCTCCCATCATCAAACAAATTCAAAGTTGAATGAGGATTATTTCGGGAGGGTTATCTCGAAACTGCCACTGGGACGAAAATCATCCGTCAACATAAGTATTATTTAATTACATGACAACCTTGGAATATATCATATTTTAATCTAGTTTAGAGAGTGGATTATCTGAAATATTAACTCTCTCCTGACCAATATAACCTTTTCCTTTTCTTTTATACTGTTCGGGCAGTGAGTGAAAAAAAAAGAAGAAGATAATTTTCAAGCCAGGGTTTTGTAGAAACAGCCCAAAACAGATATAGATATATATGAAAAATACTTCTGCATGTAGGGGTTCAAAAGCGGAGGCCACCTGAGAAAAAATAGTATTGAATACATAGCTGTGTGTAAGTGAAGCAATCCATATTAACATATATATATATATTATAAGAAAGCAATTCAACTTTACATAGTTGACGGAGTTTGACTTAGATTTGGGTGGTTCTTGAAACAGTCGAGATATATATGTGATCGGTTGAGACTCTCGAGACTCTAAATTTAAGAAAATTAATATATATTATATTAAAAAAAAATATTTTTATGGATAAAAAATTGCATAATTTATAAATTTGTTTAGTGCTACCAAATCTGAGGGCTGCCCCCGCAAAAAGAAGCCGCAACACTTCTACTTCTTGATTATGTTTATCAATTCAATGGATGAAAATGTCTTTTTGCAATACAACGTGCATGCACGTGCGTTGTTTTTTACTTTACTCGTTTGGTACAGGAGAGTGCAAATCTTCAAGTAACCCAAAATGTCTTCGTGCTAGAGGAGTACCTTTATCTTCAAACTGTTCATGACGCTTAGTAATTGATTGTGATTTTCACGCATTATGCACGTATGTATCGTTTAAGTAGTATAAAAAATATTGATCTCGCCATAATTTATGAGTAAACTTATTAATGTTAAAAATTAATTTATTTAACTAAAACTAAACAATTGATGAGCAAGGTTTGATAATATTAGTTAAATGCAAAATATAAGAAAACAATAAATAAACAACTTTGTAGAAATCTTATGCGAGAGAAGAATATATGATTGTAATTTCACATAAACACATAAACATTGGATTATTACATTCTTCATTCAATTTGGGTTATTGTTACGGATTATTAACCTAAAATACTAAATTATTGATGTGATTAATAATGAGTTCTGTTTGTTGGGCCAAGTTAACTTGAACTTGTGGCTGATTGCATGGCTTGGTCAGATTGGTGTATTTAGGTCATTTTGGTGGATTTGGAAGATTCATTGGATTCAGAAGTTTGGTCCATGCATGAGACTTTATACGAATGATTTATTATGTCTAAATCAAGAATGAAATGAGTTTTGGACGTGCATGGACTGCCTTGATTTATTTTCGGCTTTATTTCCGAATAGTGCATTAGCAGTGGTGGGATTTGGGCAGTCTTCATATTTTGGACGTAACTTTCTCGTCCGATGTCCGATTTTGGTGATTCAAGTTGTATTGGAAAGAGAACTCGTAACTCTAAAACTTTGTAGCTTACATCAAAGTCCAGTTCGGACTTATTCGTGGTCAAAATGAGGACGCAACATATCCCTACAACTTTTATATTTTATATTTTTTTTAAGGTTATCTGTTGTTTAAGAGTTGGGCTGAACTTTAATTATATTACAAAGCCCATGCATAAAATTTTCAAGTTTTTTATATGTTATTGGGTTTATGTTATTATGGCTTTATTATATTTGGGTAGAATTAGGGTTAGCCACATATTTAAATGGACATTATTCATTGTAATTGAAATTTAACTAAGAATATATTTTTTTACAAAATAAAGTGACTTGTGTTATCTTGAGGGAGTGAATCCTTCCTTGATTCTACGGAACAAAAGCTTATCAACGTGTGGCAAGCGTTGTGGCGCTGCATCGCTGTTCAGGATTCTCCAAAGAAATAAAGAACGGTTTTTAAGGGCAAAGTTCCTTAAGGGTTGGACTTGATCTTTGAAGGATTTTGTTCTTACAACATCAAGATTCGCGGTTCTTGGGGCTTAGAACACGTGGATGAAGTTTCTATCAATTATCTACAACTTTCTTTCAATTGTCATGTAGAAACACTTAATTTAATTCAATTACCTATATTCACCATAAGAAAATTGTTGTTTTGCCACAAAAAAATTAATGGCAAAATACTGAAATTTTGTGGCTAATTTTTTTTTAGCAACGAAAGTCATTGCAGATGCTATATACAACCACTAAAAGTCAATACAGTATATGAATGAATAAAGACATCAATTTTATTGATAATATGAAATATAGATCCTTTACTCTTCAGTTTGAAAAAGAAGCTTCGAAATTGTAAAGAAAATAACATTTTCTTCAGCCCAAGCCCAAAACGATATATCTTGTCGCATCGCAAATTCGTAATTGAAGTCCGGATTAAATGAAACTATACTAGGAATACCGCCTTTAATTACCTTTTTAG
Organism: Zanthoxylum bungeanum; assembly: GCA_019454045.1. Classification (NCBI taxonomy): domain Eukaryota; kingdom Viridiplantae; phylum Streptophyta; class Magnoliopsida; order Sapindales; family Rutaceae; genus Zanthoxylum; species Zanthoxylum bungeanum. The sequence goes on along the minus strand of SKCR01041377.1, from coordinate 29,003 downwards.
TGCAATATTTTTCATTACATACAAAGTCGTACTGACACCCTAATACCAATAAGCCTTTCTTACATGGTAAATACTGGAAGGGAATATCATCTATTATATTGTACAAACCATTATTATTATAGATAGTGAAATCGACACATTCACATAAATAATTATGTAGGCCTAAGCTACGAGCCCATTGAGTATTACCCGTTTTGCATGCAATAACGAATTCTCCACCTTTCCACCGAAAGGTGGAGACAAATTATTATTATTATTATTATTATTATTATTATTATTATTATTTGTTTATGTCTTTAAATATTACATATAACACACTTTGAAATTTTCATCAATTTCGGTCTTGAAGACTTTAGAATTAGAAAAATATTGTCAACAACTAAGTTGTAGATATATGAATCTTCTTTCAAATGAAACTAGAATCGGCTCAATCCGATATCGGAGTAAAAAATTATGGCTAGAATATGAATATTGCACAATGCTGAAATTTATGAAGTTGTACACTGTTAGAACGCCCTATTAAGTTTCTTGCATCCAAAGTATTATTTCACCTACATAAAAGATAAAAATCACAATAAACATAAATATAATTATTATTTAACAAATGTACTAAATTAAAGATATTAATGAAATTATAAATGTAAAATGATTAATTTCTCTTTTATTAAATATACATTTTTTAATACTCATCAAATATCAAACTTTTCACATGTATTGATCACCTCTTTTGGTTTTCTAGTACATTCAACAATCATCCATAAGAGTGATTTTCATGCCAATATAATATGAAATCATTCATCTTGATTCCATTTCTCAAAATAATTATATCAAAAGATTAGATCAATGACCAAAGTTTTCAGGATGAGATTGATTAATTTTGCTTGTGGGACAATCAAATACGCACTATATTTGGTTGGACTCAAATGTGAATTTGCACATATTAAATACACAATATAAATCCACCTAAATCGGCAATTAAAACAATGTGATTGTTGACGGCTGATTTTGGTCTCAGGGGCAATATGAGAATATCACCTCCGAGGTAATCCTCCCTCAATAGTGAATTTGTTTGGTTATGGGGGACCAAAGGCAAATTTAGCAAAAAACAGATAAACACACCAATCAATAAGGAGATTTAGCGTGGTTCGGTGGATTTGGATCCGACCTACGTCCACGGACACAAACAAGATGATACTTTTATTACTTAAACACTCTTTTCGGGTCTCTTTTTGTTTTCTACAAGTCAGAGCTTGAAGATTCAGATCCCTTATTTTTTGATGATATTGGTTCTCTTTTTTCTCCCCCCCTCTACACTCACTATACCCTCTTATTTATAATGGTGAAGAAATCATATTCCTATTTGTACAAGAATTTCCTAGTTGAAACAATTTCATTTCCCATAAGGATTTCTAGTCAAAACTATTCCATTTTCCCATAAGGATTCCTAATTAAAACTACATTCACTTCTTTTATCCTATTTGGACACTGACTCATCAGTTTTTCCCCATGAAAGTAGGATAACTTATCTTCTGGAGCATATCCCGCCATATTCCCGGTCTTCATGAGGTCGGTCATGATGATCCTTTTTGCTGAGAATGCTGCTACCGATCTGATAGTGCTCGGTCATCCGAACCAAAGTGGTCGGTTATCGGATCATAAAGTTCTCGGCCACTCACTCATGTGGTCGGGTCGGTATTAATGATCTTTGACCAATGAGAAAATTACCCTTTTGCCCCTGTCGTGCTGTCTTAAATACTATAGTGCCTAAAAACACCATCAACAGTGATAAAACTGAAATAAACAAATAATAAGGCAAAAAAATAAAATAAAATAAAAAGAATTGTTAGGTATGGTGGTTGCTGGCTGCAATTGGATTCTTTGGGTTAATTCTTAATTAAGTTATAGGCAATGTGGTTAGTGAGTAAATAAACTCTGGTTTGGTGTGTGAACATAGAAAAAAAAAGGTGATTGAAAAGGAAGATTGGTGGAGATTTGATAAGCTTCTTACATTACATGCGCACTAAAAAGAAAACAGCAGGCAGCTAGCAGTAGCACCACAACACAAAGAGAACAATTTTGATTTCTCAAACGAAAATATTACAAAACCCTCTGCTTCTTTTGTGGACCCTCCCACCAAGAAACAATTATGTTTCTCGTCAACATTGTCACCACCACAAACAATTCTCTTTCTTTCTTTCTATCTCACATAAAAACAGAGGAATACAGAGAGGCTCTGTTTTCTATTTGTGTTTTCTTTGATTTTGAACTTAAAAATAGTAAAATAAGTTTGGTTTTTGTGATGGGATTTTGGTGAGACTATTGGGTTTCGTTTTGTTTTTTGGATATTCATATAATGGGAAATTGTTGGTCTAAATGGGAGCCTTCAGTTTATGTAGTTTCATCCAATACTAAATCAGGTTTGTTTCCATTAAAGCTCTGTTTTTTTTCTCTTCCTCATTCGTTTGAGTAATTTTATGTGCATCCCAGGCTAAGAATTTATTATAATCCTCAAATAGGTTTTGATTACCATGTTTTTTTTTTCATAATTAAAATCTGTTTTATTTTTCAGCATCTGCCTAATTTGTTTTTTTTTTTGGTTCAAGTCAATTTTTACTTTTATTAGATTCATTTGTAAGGTTAGATTCATTTGTAAGGTTTTTGTTCTAGATATTCAGTTTTTATTATGTAATTAAGAGAAGAAAACAAAATTAAACAAAAATATTAAAACTCTTTTCATTTTCAATCAATTTCCCACTATAAAGGTGGCACATTTACTCCTCTTTTTCAATGCAAGTGGATACTTGTCACTATAGTGCGTTTATTGTTATCTCAAACAACAATATTTTAATTTTCTATAATTATATGTATTAAAAAAAAAAAAGCATTTTTTATTGCTTCAAATTTGATTTTTTTTTCCTTTTAAATATCTTACTTTTTCTTTTAATTTTTTTTTAACATTTACCGTTTTGGATTTTTCAGAATTTGATTTTTTTTTTTTTTTATTGAGAATATTTTGTGGTGTTTTTTGCTTTTTGTGTGCTGTATTTAAAGAGGAACATTTGTTGTATTTGATGAGAAGCTGTTTTAATTCTGAGTAAAAGGACTCTAAATTTAGTTCTCAAAATTGGTTTGCAGACACATAATGAAGAGAGTTCAAATGAAGTTGTTTAGGGATCAATTTGAGTGTGAAAGAAGAACTGAAATGGATTTTATCCTTATTGATTTCATAATCCATATGTAAGATGATATGTTATCATGTGTTTCTTTACAGAATTTCCGAAAGATGAGAGTCCATCTGCGAAAGCTAAGAAGGAAAACAGTAAGTTACCATCAAATCCAAAAGAAGTAGAGGACCTGCGTCGTGATTTAGCTGCAAATCCATTGATTGCATTCACCTACGATGAACTGAGAATTATCACCGGAAACTTCAGGCAAGATCGCGTGTTGGGTGGAGGCGGATTTGGAAGTGTTTACAAGGGGTTCCTTTCTGAGGACTTAAGGGAAGGGGAAGGGCTTCAGTCAATTCCAGTGGCTGTTAAGGTTCATGATGGTGATAACAGTTACCAAGGCCACCGAGAATGGCTGGTAGTCTTTATGTTCTTAAGAAATTGAAGTTGCCCTTATTGATATTTTTCAATTCTGATGTTATTCTTGCATGGAAATTCCTGAATTTGTGATTGATTTTGTAAAGGGTATTGTATGTTTCCAGGCTGAAGTCATATTTTTGGGGCAGCTTTCTCATCAGAATTTGGTTAAGTTGATCGGTTACTGTTGTGAAGATGAACATCGGGTGCTAATTTACGAGTTCATGGCTCGCGGTAGTGTGGAGAACAATTTATTCTCGAGTAAGTACATCCCTTAATTTCCATTGGTTTTGCTTACACAGTAGAAGTGTTAGCAAGGCATCATATATACCAGAGACATGGAAAATCAGAAAATTATCCACCTGGAAAAAGATCAAAACAACATCTATTTTTTTATCACAAACAAATTTTTTCCCCTTTCTTGGTGAACTGTTGCATCCATTCTGGTAAACGAAAGCAATGACATAACTATTTTTAGCTGTTATCATAGTTCATGATACACTGACAATGATTCAGTTTCCATAAAACCATGATTCCTTTCAGCCTACAATAGGCCTCACTGTCATGGAAAGGAAGTTGGAAGTGAAGCTGCTAGAATTCATTGTAATGCTTATATAGTGATAGATAGTTGGCTTCTGCGGTAAGTGTCCTGGGTCACTGAAAAGGAAACTAAGAATAACAAAGTTGTTATAAGTGGAAATGAATTTGTTTTCACACCATCCTAGTGGTTTCTAAACTTAATATAGCTAATGTAACTAATTTGTTATTTATCGGTGGATGATACATGCCTACGATTTTGAATTTGTCCGAAATGTGATGTATATTCTTGTTGCAGAAGTGCTGCTTCCTCTTCCATGGTCTATCAGAATGAAGATTGCATTTGGTGCTGCAAAAGGACTTGCCTTTCTCCATGAAGCAGAGAAACCCGTCATCTATCGTGACTTTAAGACATCTAATATTCTGCTAGACATGGTTAATACATTGAATATCCAGTACTTTTTCCTCAGGAAAAAAATCAAATAAAACAATTTTATCTAATACTCATCAAAGTTTGTTTTCCGAAATCTTACTAAATGCAGGAGTATAATGCAAAGCTCTCGGATTTTGGCCTTGCGAAAGATGGACCAGAGGGGGACAAATCTCATGTTTCAACTCGCATAATGGGAACTTATGGATATGCAGCACCCGAATACATAATGACGGGTTAGTAACTTTACATTATACATTCATTCTGCTGAATTAAGGCTCTATGGATGCGAACATGTGTAAGTTAAAATCATTGCTAGTTGTATTTTATTACTTCTGAATTGATGTTACAACTTATCGTGCAGGCCATCTAACTCCAAGAAGCGACGTATACAGCTTCGGTGTGGTGCTTCTTGAGCTTCTCACAGGAAGAAAATCAGTAGACAAGTCGCGACCAACCAGAGAACAGAACCTAACTGATTGGGCTCTCCCTTTGCTTAAAGAAAAGAAAAAACTTCTCAACATCATAGATCCTCGACTAGAAGGAGATTATCCGATCAAAGGAGTTCACAAAGCCGCCATGCTCGCCTACCATTGCTTGAACCACAATCCGAAAGCAAGGCCTCTAATGCGCGATATAGTAGATTCATTGGAGCCATTGCAAATCCCAGATGAGGTTCCCGCTCAAAAGACTTTTGTAACCGTGATAACTGAGGAACCAAAAGCTGAAATTAAAACAAAAGATTCACAATGTAATTAACTTGCATATGATATGGGGGTTCTTTTGTATTTGTTGAGCTTCTTCTCCAGATTTTTAGGAAGAGTTTTTGTATCATCACATATCTTTTTTTTCGTGTGTAATCAATAGAAAAAGAAGCATGATATTTTCTCTCTTTAAAATAAAAATAAAAAATTTGTTGTTTCATATCATGATATTCGATGTGTGTGTATCATTTGGTAGCCTATATTTTTGTGTGTTTTAAAATATAAATTTGAGGCTATACAACATACAAAGCTATATAATTATGTATAATTTTAAATATATATATTTAAAAAATGCTAATGTTTACATTTATTATTAGAATGAAATATAATTGATTCTTATACTTTGTTGGTTATGTTTGTGGCATTACTAAATGCATTTCTTTTTCCCCTCTTTTTTTGTTCTTTCCCAATATTATATATATTGCATATGATGAAAGAAAAAATTATACTCAAATTGCGTGATTTGGTGGTGTAGGGTTTCGGGTCTGACCTTCAAATTCTGTCAGAGAGTGCATTTCTTGTAAAAATATAAATCAGCTGAGAATTTTACTTGTTCCCCTTAAATCCGTAATGAGTGATTTGACAATAGAATTTCCAACGATTCAAAAAAAATGAACTAAAAAGTACTTGAGCATGCTTGTGACTTGTCCATAAATTTTATAAAATATATATGAATCATCGTACTATAAAGAACATGGATGAAGAAAATTATGAGTAAATTTTTTTTTAAAAAGAGAAAAGAAAAAACTGTAAAAAGAATGATATTTCTTGGTGGAATCGAGTGGCTCCTCGGAGTTAGGTCTAAGCCTGGTTGGAACCCATATGATTATGAGGAAAGTCTTAATCAATAATGATGAGATTCATTGTAACACAAACACGCACACTTGCATCCTCAATAATTTAATTAAGGTCGTAATTGACTATTAAATTATCAATTTAAACGTGTTAGTTATTTGCTCTAATCATTTTCCAAATATACCCTTTCGTGTATCTCTATAAATCTATATATTTATCTATATCTTATCATACTTTAAAATCACTCAAAGTTATGCTCTATTTAATTCGGGGGAAACAATGATTTTCTTATACATGTACTGTTAGAAGTGAAGTTGCTGGAAACCCGCCCACACATCATGCATGCAAAATCAAATCCAGCTAGCATGCAGTTCCACCGAAAGTAGAATGTCAACTTGCTGGAAGTTGATGTGAGCTTGCCAAACCGCGTGTTACTGTAGCACGCGGTTTGGGCATTATAAAAGGAGTCTTAGAGCTCAGTTATGATCATCCCAGAAATCCCAGAACGTGAGAATATTAGAGAGTAAAGTGTTTGAGAGTTTTTTTGTAAAGCTTGAGTTTGTAAGCTTTGTAATTCTTTGTTTGTGTATAATAAAGAAGAATTTTCTCTCACATCTCATCTATTGTGTGTGTTTTATCACAACAAGTGGTATCAGTAGATAAGGTTACTCGGAGGGATCCCGAAACTCTGAAACAGAGCTTCGATTCGGAAAGTCGGTTCCGGGGAAAGTTGTCGAAAATCGATTTTGAGCATATCATCGGACTTTTCACGGCGAGACGAGCACGGTGGTATTTTCCGGCGATCAAACGGAGCTCCGGTTAACCCTCACGTGCCGCACGCGCCAACCAGTGAGCATCCCACACTCCCGACGCTCTCCACGCGCCAGCCGAAGGTTGAAGACGCTGAGTCAGCGCCACATCAGCGTCCAGTCAGCGCACAGCCAGCGCCACGTCAGCGCAACCTGCACAGTCAGCAGCCACGTCAGCGAGCCACGTCAGCAGTCCAGTCAGAGCCACGTGTCTGCCACGTCAGTAGAACCTGCCACGTCAGCAATTTCCGGGTAAATTACATATAGGTCCCTGAACTTTCTGGAAATTACATTTTTGCCACTGTACTTTTTTGAAATTATATTTTAGTCCCTGAATTTTTCCGTAATTGCATTTTGACCCCTGAACTTTCAGAAATTGCACTTTGACCCCTGTAATTTCTGAAATTTGCAAATTGGTCCTTGTGTCGGATTTTGACAAACGAAATGTCATTTCTACCATTTTTCGACCATTCCGGACGCAACGGTGAGGTCCGTTTTTTGAAATTCTGCTTAGAATTTTTATGATGGATGGGGGCAACGGAAAAATGGTTTTGTTAACAAGTACCAATTATTCACATTGAGAGGAAGGATGAAAGACCTTCTGTATGTGAAGGACTATGATGGATCGATATTTCTCGAGCAGAAACCAGAAGGAATGTCCGATGAGAAGTGGGCTAATCTTCACCAGAAAACATGCAGTACTATTCGTCAGTGGATCGACGACAGTATCGTGAACCATGTCAGTGAATAAACAAATGCACGTGTCTTATGGAGAAAGCTGGATGAGCTTTTTCGAGCAAAGGCTGGCAACAACAAGCTGTACTACATCAAGAAGATGATGGGTTTGAAATACCATGAAGGTACAGCTGTGGCAGACCATATCAACGATTTCCTCGGCACTATGAAAGAATTGTCGGGATTGGGCATAAACTTCGGTGATGAGGTAAATGACTTAATACTCATTAATACGTTACCAGAATCTTGGGAAACGTTCAGATTTACGGTGATAAATTCAGTCGCAGATGGTAAAGTCACTATGAAGATGGCAAAGACCAGGCTCTTCGAGGAATAAAAGAGGACGAGAATGCATGAGTCAGCATCAGCCTCAACCTCAGAAGCTCTAGTGACAGAAAAGAACACCAGAAGGGGGAGGAGTAAAAGCCGAGGCCCAGGTAGACCAGACAAAAACCGAGGTAAATCTAAAACTAGAGATATTGAGTACTATCACTGTAAAAAGAAAGGTCATATGAAGAGGGATTGCTACAAGTTGAAGAACGAGCAGTCCAGGAAAGATGGTGACTCTAATCAAGAAAGAGTTGCTACTACCACCGACAAAACCTCCAAAGAATTCTGCATAATGTATGAAGAAGATGTTGTGAATCTTATCAGCCACGAGACCAGTTGGGTGATAGATAGTGGCACAACCATACACGCCACATCTCGCAGAGACTTCTTTTCATCTTACACACCAGTAGACTACAGTGCTGTAAGGATGGGGAATGACGGCCAGTCCAAAGCCGTCAGTATTGGAGACATCTGCCTTGAAATAGACAACGGGACAATGCTAGTGTTAAAGGGAGTCAAGCACATCCCAGACATCCGGTTAAACCTGATCTCAACAGGCAAGCTGGATGATGAAGGTTTCTGCAGCACCTTTAGTGACGGAACCTGGAAGCTCACTAAAGGATCAATGGTGGTGGCACGAGGTAAGAAAAATTCAACTCTGTATTTGATGCATGCTAAGCTTTCAAATACTAGCATAAATACAGTCAACAGTAATGAGGCAGCCGAGCTATGGCATAAAAAGCTCGGTCACATGAGTCAAACAGGGATGGAGATACTACGTAGGCGGAATGTTCTTCCTGAATTGAAGAACTCACACTTACGGAAGTGTGAACACTGCATGTGACCGAAAGCAGAACATAGTGTCATTCCAGAGTTCCCCGCCTCAGCGGAAACCAGAGGTACTTGATCTCATACATTCAGATGTATGTGGTCCGATGCAGACGAGAACACTTGGTGGGTCATTGTATTTTGTGACATTCATTGATGATCATTCAAGGAAAATCTGGGCATACACCTTGAAGAGAAAAGACCAAGTGCTTGGAGTGTTCAAGGAGTTTCATGCCCTGGTGGAGAGAGAAACCGGCAAGAAACTCAAATGCATCAGAACAGACAACGGTGGAGAATACAGAGGTCCGTTTGATCAGTACTGCAATACGCAAGGAATCCGACATCAAACGAAACCTCCGAAGACACCTCAGCTGAATGGCCTAGCTGAGAGGATGAACAGAACCTTGTGCGAAAGGGTCAAAAGCTTGTTGTCACAAGCCAAGCTGCCGAAGACATTTTGGGGGGAGGCACTCAACACAACAGTACATGTTTTGAACATGTCCCCAGCGGTCGCACTGAAAGGTAATGTTCCTAACCAAGCCTGGACATGTAAAGAAATGTCATACGAACACTTGCATGTCTTTGGGTGCAAAACATTTGTACACATCCCAAAGGACGAGAGATACAAGCTTGATGCAAATACGCGACAATGTGTCTTTATTGGCTATAGTCAGGATGATTTCAACTACAAACTGTATGATTCTGTGGAAAAGAAGATCGTCAGGAGCCGAGATGTTGTCTTCGTTGAAGACCAGACCATAGAAGATATCATAAAGGAGATGAAGACAATGCCCAAACAATACAGAAATGTGAATCTAGAACCTCATACACCGGTGCCAATACAAGTTGAAGATGAGGTTGCCAGACATGAGGGTACAAATGATGAAGCTCCCAGAGATGATGATCATGATCAACCACCAGTACCAGAAGCTACACCAACAGTTCCACATAGAAGGTCTGACAGAGAGAGGCAACCTTCAACCAAATACTCTGCATATGAGTATGTGCTGCTTACTGACGGGGGAGAACCCGAGAGCTACAATGAGGCTGTGGAAACAGAGGACAAAGAAAAGTGGGAGGAAGCCATGCAAGATGAGATGAAATCTTTGCATGACAATCACACTTTTGAGTTGGTGAAATTGCCCAGAGGCAAAAGGGCTTTGAAGAACAAATGGGTGTACAGAGTGAAGCAACATGAGCACACTTCACAACCCCGGTATAAAGCCAGATTAGTCATTAAGTGATTCAATCAGAGGAAAGTCATTGACTTCGATGAAATCTTCTCTCCAGTTGTGAAGATGTCATCCATCAGAGTGGTACTCAGTTTAACAGCAAGCCTCGACCTGGAAGTTGAGCAAATGGATGTCAAGACCGCATTTCTTCACGGGGATCTGGAAGAAGAAATTTACATGGAGCAACCAGAAGGCTTCAGAGTCAGAGGAAAATAGGACTATGTGTGCAGACTCAGGAAAAGCCTCTATGGTTTGAAACAGGCACCGAGACAGTGGTACGTGAAGTTTGAGTCAGTTATGGGGGAGCATGGATACAAGAAGACCACTTCAGACCATTGTGTTTTCGTTCAGAAATTCTCTGACGACGACTTTATCATCTTACTGCTATATGTAGATGATATGTTTTAGTTGGCCGGAATCAATCGAGGATTGATAATTTGAAGCAGCAACTGAGTAAGTTTTTTGAGATGAAAGACTTGGGGCCAGCTAAACAGATTATTGGCATCAGGATCGGCCGTGATCGGAAAGCCATGAGATTATACTTGTCACAGGAGGAGTACATCGAGAAGGTACTCCAGAGATTCCAGATGGACAAGGCTAAAGCGGTTAGCACTCCTCTTGCTACCCACTTTAGATTGAGTACACAACAAAGTCCCTCTACTGAGACAGATAATGAGGAAATGAAACAGGTTCCATACACCTCAGCAGTGGGAAGTCTTATGTATGCCATGATGTGCACGATGCCAGACTTAGCACACGCAGTTGGATTGGTTAGCCGGTTTATGTCAAACCCAGGACGGGAACATTGGAATGCGATCAAATGGATCATGCGGTATCTTCGAGGCACATCCAAAATGAGACTATGTTTTGGAAGCAGTGAACCAATGTTGATGGGCTATACCGATTCAGATATGGCAGGAGATGTGGATACCCGAAAGTCTACTTCAGGGTATCTGATTACTCTCTCAGGAGGAGCTGTGGCATGGCAGTCGAGGTTGCAGAGGTGTGTTGCATTTTCTACAACAGAGGCAGAATTCATTGCAGTGGCAGAAGCTTGCAAGGAATTGATGTGGATGAAGACATTCATCCAGGAATTGGGTTTCAAGCAGGAGAAGTACATTTTGTACTGCGATAGCCAAAGTGCTATCTACCTTGGTAAAAATTCGACATTTCATTCGAGGTCAAAACATATCGATGTAAGATATCACTGGATACGGGACGTCCTGAGCTCAAAGCTGTTAGAACTCAGGAAAATTCACACCGACGACAACAGTGCCGATATGTTCATGAAGGTTTTACCAAAGGAGAAGCTTGAAATATGTCGTGCTATAGCCGGGATGACAAAACTCTCCACATAGTCAGAGTGGGGAGATTCAGATAACTACGATTGGCTTGATCCCAACTCAGGGTACGTAGGCAGTCATACAGATGCAGCCAGAGGTGGATCCTTTTGAGGATCCGAGTTTGGATGATTGATGGTCGGCTCAGATTTTGGGCAAATCTTCACCGATTGTGAGATTTGTTGAAGTGAAGTTGCTGGAAACCAGCCCACACATCATGCATGCAAAATCAAATCCAGCTAGCATGCAGTTCCACCGAAAGCAGAATGCCAACTTGCTGGAAGTTGATGTGAGCTTCCTGACAGCTTGCCAAACCGCGTGTTACTGTAGCACGCGATTTGAGCATTATAAAATGAGCCTTAGAGCTAAGTTATGATCATCCCATAAATTCCAGAACGTGATAATATTAGAGAGTAAAATGTTGAGAGTTTTTTGTAAAGCTTGAGTTTGTAAACTTTGTAATTCTTTGTTGTGTATAATAAAGAAGAATTTGCTCTCACATCTCCTCTATTGTGTGTGTTTTATCACAACATGTACATAATCATAATGTGTATGTATGCATTACGTGTTCAAAGTATATTTTAAATAAATATGTAAATATTAGACTTGGTTCCATTTTTAGTACTTGAATATTAATTGGTATGGAATATGAATGTTCATGAATATCACTCTTTTTAAAATTTTAATAAGTTCTAAGCTTTTCTACTTTTTTGTATGCTTCTTGTCCACTTTTCATTTAAAAACTCACTACAACCTTTTAATATGATCAACTAAATGGGTCAAAACCAATCTTTCAATTATAATCAAACCAACCATATTATTCTATAAACATTATGATGTTGCAATCTTATACGATAAAATATATGAAAAATTAGTGAAAATTTATAAATCAAACGAATTAAATAAACAAAACTCGTGCATTGTGTGGGTTATAAGCTAGTAAATTTATATTTAACTTTTATCTTTAAATTTTTTTTGACAATTATGATTAATTTTCATTAAATAATAATTTATATGTAATTAAATATTGATTCTTAACAGTTCAATATTATTAATACACAGATGACATAAAATTATTAAAAATTGAATACAATTCAATAACTAATGGATAATTTTCAAACTCCATATCACATCTCTAAGGATTGTGCAAACATTCTTATTCAATTAAATATGACGCGTCAGTTGCTTTTAACTCTAAAACACAGGGCAGATTTTCCATTACAAAAGTGAAAATCTTGTATGAAAACGACATTAGATTTAAAACAACATATAGAGAAGCATTCCTTACTAAGCATTAAAGTGTTTTAAAAAAAGGACCAAAGATGGGTAGAATCTTCATTTGAGTTCCAACTAAAAGCATCAATGAATGAATGAGGTGGTATATCATGTGTCGGGTGTATATGACATCTTTCTCACAGCAGGCGGGCCCCATATTTGGAGATCAATCATCAACCGAACATTGTGAAAAAAGAGGTCATGATCATGAGATTTGAAATCCCAATTTTTTTTTTTATCCGGACTTAAACGGAACATGTAAAATTTCCGACTGCCTCAGGTTCTTATAAAAAATGCACTCCCTGAATTCGAACCCAGGATCTCAAGATGAGATCATGCCCTACCCAAATGAATTTCGAGTATCTTTCTTTTGCTAGCCGTTATGAAAATTAATATAGGCTTTTACTCACCCTTATATTTTTAAAAAAGTCTCAAATTACTTGTCCTCTTTTTGCATCTTTGTACATTTTGTTGATATCGTATGGATCAAGTTTCTCTTGCACCCTTGTTAAATGTATGCAACTATGTACATTTTATATGAATCAGAGGAAAAAAAACTATTTTATCCTAATAGGTCAAAATCAAAACTATATTGATTTGATTTGATTTGTTCATATATTAATTCGGATAAAATAACAAAACGGATACCTCATAAATGGACCAAGTTTCTCTTTTATTTGGAAGCTCAATAGATTTATAAATAAGTGGACAATATTATTAAATTAATATATGCCGTCTTCAAGGAGTGTGGTTTGGTAACATAAGATTTAAGATTTTATTACTTAAGTCTTATGTTCGAATTCAGAAAGTACACTTCTTATAAGAGTTTAGGGCAATCAAAAATTTTACTTGCTTAAGTTCAGATCAAATCTTTCAAAAAAAAAATATGCAGGGTTATATAATGAAAAATCATAATGAGTGTGTGTGTTACAAAATACCCATAGACAAACAACGAAAGATGTTCTAGAGTGTTCTTAATAGTAAATAATAAAGACAAACAAATGGCCTTCAAGTTAAATCAACGGTCCAGATTCACTCGAAGCTTCACGAGCTTTAAAAAAAAAACCGTTTGCCCTTTACATATTATTATCACCAATAACCCACCAACTCTTCTACTCCGCCTGCAGCTCTCCTTACTCCTTATCTCTTTAAACCCTAAAACTCTCGCACCCTCTGCCGTTTTACAGTGAGTTTCACAAAACCCTTTTAAGTTTTTTTCGTCTCATTTTGTATTTCGTTCAAAGTTCTTTCCTTTTTATTTGCACTGGGTTTGTTTGGTATGTTTGAAAATATGAGTAAAGATGAGGTTTTGGGTTAAAAATGGATGATGCGTATTGTGATATGTATGCAAGTTTTGATTTGTCTGCTGTTTGTTTAATCTTTTCATTTGCGTATATCTTTGCTCTCTCATTTTGATGTTTAGATAAGGGAGATAATGGTGGTTGAATTTGTTAGTTTAATTGTAATTGATCAATTTGTATCATTGACTCGGTAGAATAATATTTTGGCTTTTTAATAATGGAAATGTTTGTTTTACCTGAATGTAATGATGTTCGTGTAGAATTTATCTTGTTTAGTTGGTTTATTCAATTATTTTTATTAAAATTGAGTTGGTGTTTTCATTAATTCAATGTAGGATTTAGAAAGCTTTTTCTTTTGCATTGTTGTGAAAATGGAGAGGTTGTTTGGTATTGAACCTATTCAAATTTTAATAGGCTAATGTGGCGGTAAAATGTGGTCATAAAAATCTTATTGTAACAGGCGAAGCTATCCTTGTTACACTGATTTCTTTTCTCTGTAACACTATGGAAATAAGAGGATCTCTTGACAGTTTTAATATTCATAATGAATCTTGTATTTTGTCGTTGAGCTGAGCTTACTTTGTTGAATTTTGGCAGCTTTGAAAGAAAATAAATGGCATCGGCTTTCACTGCCATGTCTTCTATTAGCTCTGTCATTGCTCCTAATGGACTCATGACTGATAAGAAGCTTGCATCTTCTTCAATCAAATTGTCATCACTTGGTTCCATTTCTTCAAGCTCATTCGGTAGAAGACAGAGTGTAGCTCTACAAAGGACTCGTACACCTAAGATTTATGCTGCAAAGGATTTGCATTTCAACAGGGATGGATATGCCATGAAGAAACTTCAAGTGAGCCTTTGTGCTAAGACCCTTAATGTGTTTTTGATTAGTGTCTGATTGCAACTTTCAGTCTTTTTTTTGGCGTCTTATAATCTTTTGTGTTATCGTTGCAGAATGGTGTCAACAAACTTGCAGATCTAGTTGGAGTTACCCTTGGTCCCAAGGGCAGGAATGTTGTTCTGGAGAGCAAATATGGTGCTCCCAAAATTGTGAATGACGGCGTAACTGTGGCCAAAGAGGTATATGTTTGTACTGCTGCATTTACTATATTATATAAAGCTAGAAGTTATGTATGTATTTAGAATTTGGAATTTAATATGGCAATTATATTTTCAATTGTGTCCCCTTTGTTCCGCCAAAAATTTTATCCTTTCAATTATTTTATAAACTGTACTATTTACTTATTTTTCTCCTGGTTGGATTCTACTCATATTTTGAGATTATTAATGTGTTGGTCTACCAATTTTATCTAGGTTGAGTTGGAGGACCCAGTTGAGAACATTGGTGCTAAATTAGTGAGACAAGCAGCTGCTAAGACCAATGACTTGGCTGGTGATGGAACAACAACATCAGTTGTTCTTGCACAAGGGCTTATTGCTGAAGGTGTTAAGGTTGGTACAGCATAATAGTTTTTGTGGTTGTTTTGCTGGTCGTCCTAGTAGCATGATAATCTTAGCCTCTGAGGCAATGTCAGGCCATCTCTGTTCATTACAAAGTTCAATGATTCAGGTGGTGGCAGCTGGTGCAAACCCTGTTCTAATAACAAGAGGTATTGAGAAGACAACCAAGGCTCTTGTTTCAGAGCTCAAGCAGATGTCGAAAGAGGTAATGGAAAATGATATTGAATAAAATTTTCAAATTTCAAGCCACCATTGCCCTTTTTTTGTGTGTATATTAATCAGGTTATGCATGAGAGTTTAATGAGAATATGCGGGGTTTCAGGTTGAAGACAGTGAACTTTCTGATGTGGCAGCAGTCAGTGCAGGGAACAACTATGAAGTTGGGAATATGATTGCAGAAGCCATGAGTAAAGTGGGTCGTAAGGGTGTGGTGACCCTTGAAGAGGGAAAAAGTGCTGAGAATATGCTCTATGTTGTTGAAGGAATGCAATTTGATCGCGGTTATATTTCTCCTTACTTTGTCACGGATAGTGAGAAAATGGCAGTTGAATATGAGAACTGCAAGGTATAAAATCTATTATGATCAACTTCGCAACTGCTTATGTACACACACAATAATTGCTCTTGTTTTTCTATCTTCTAAAAGTTAACATTTGTGTTATGTATTTTGGTTGCAGTTGCTTCTTGTTGATAAAAAGATTACGAATGCAAGGGATCTTATTAACATTTTGGAAGATGTAATTAGAAGTGGATATCCAATTTTAATTATTGCTGAAGATATTGAGCAAGAAGCTTTGGCAACTCTTGTTGTGAACAAGCTTAGAGGTGCATTGAAGATTGCCGCTCTGAAAGCTCCTGGTTTTGGAGAGCGCAAGAGTCAGTACCTTGATGATATTGCTATTCTGACTGGAGGTTAGCGCAAATTTCATTCGTCTTTCTTTTGTCCTGTTAGCTCCTCTGAGTATCCTTAAACTTATGTCCTTTCATAACTGTGGAATATAAGTGTTCCCCTCAAATTAATTTCTTATGATCTCCTGGTCACATCATCATAGCTCATGTTGCTGATTGGCCTATTTGTTGGCATGCAGGAACCGTAATCAGAGATGAGGTGGGACTTGCCTTGGACAAAGTTGGCAAGGAGGTCCTAGGTAGTGCTTCTAAAGTCGTGCTCACAAAAGATACCACAACCATTGTTGGTGATGGAAGCACCCAGGAAGCAGTAAATAAACGAGTTGCACAAATCAAAACTCTAATCGAGGTGACTCTTGTCACCCTTTGTTTCTCTCACACATACGTGCAAACACCAAATGCTTGATTACATAAAATCTTTTTTTTTTTTTTTTATGTTGTTAAATGATCTTTGCTAAACTCATTTTTTCTCCCTGCAGAACGCTGAGCAAGACTATGAAAGGGAGAAGCTTAATGAAAGAATTGCTAAATTGTCAGGTGGTGTTGCTGTGATACAGGTAAATCTTCAGTTACTTCAAGTATATATGATATTGTAGTTTGTCCATCTCGTGTATTGATATCCTCTTGAATATTTAAGGTTGGAGCTCAAACTGAAACAGAGCTCAAAGAGAAGAAATTGAGAGTTGAAGATGCTCTTAACGCAACAAAGGTAACATGTTAAATTATATCAGCACCACTCTGTGGGGGAAAAATGTTATTTTCCCCTTTTGGATTGTTGTCACGAGTAAACTAGTGTTAAATTATAGCTATTCATATGATTTTCAGGCAGCTGTTGAGGAAGGTATTGTAGTTGGTGGTGGGTGTACTCTATTGAGACTCTCATCTAAGGTGGATGCCATTAAGGAAACCCTTGAGAATGATGAAGAAAAGGTAATGTGTTTATATCAACTTCTAGCTTTTGTTGAAATGCATTCATTTTAACTGGTACTTATTGCTCTGACAAATGGCAGGTTGGAGCAGATATTGTTAAAAGAGCTCTTAGCTACCCACTTAAATTAATTGCCAAAAACGCCGGTGTTAATGGAAGTGTGGTCAGCGAGAAGGTATAGTTTTTTAACAGTCTTGTAAGGTTTGCTACAACGTGTTGAGCTTGAGTTTTTTTGTTCTTCCTAGTTGAAATTCATATCTTTATTTACAGGTGCTGTCAAGTGACAATCATAAATATGGATACAATGCTGCAACTGGAAAATACGAAGATTTAATGGCTGCAGGAATTATTGATCCTACTAAGGTTAGTTTGAGCAGTAGATTTGAATATGGTAGCAAATACCTTCTCTCTTTTCTTTTGAGTTATTTCTATTTAGAAACCAATGTAATTTGTGTTCCGTACTGATGATTGTTTTTTACTGTTCAGGTGGTCAGATGTTGCTTGGAGCATGCCTCCTCAGTAGCAAAAACCTTCTTGATGTCCGACTGTGTGGTGGTTGAGATCAAAGAGCCAGAGGCCGCTATGCCTGCTGGTAACCCAATGGACAACTCAGGTTTGTATTTGTTTATCTCAAACAACCCAATTGCCACTGACTTTTTATTCTTCCACTCTGCTTCTGTGTAACATGTTTTTGGTTGCTAACTTGTTACCCTTTGGTGTCTCAGGATATGGAATATAAGCGAATTAACAAAGACGAGAGGCAAGCAAATAAGGTCAAGACTCCATCATCGCAACAATATGTTAGTTTTAAGGCAATGGGATCTTTTTCTTTTTTTGTAAATCCAAATTATTTAGTCTAAAGGAGAAATTATTATGGATTCTGGTGAGCATTTTAGCTTGCCAGAGTGTGGCTTGTATTCATTTGCAATTTAATGTATAATTGCAATGATTTTGAACAAGTTTTAGCCTATTGGAAGTTCCTTGAGCTTGGTTAGATGCTAGTTATAGCCATTGGATTGATGTATGTGGGAATGGGTTAAAAGACTTGCATCTCATATGTTCATTAATAATCTTGTATGTGGGAAGTGCATTGATTGATCCATCTCATAGCATCAGGAGGAGGAGGAGCAGGTAAGTGGTATTATTACAATGATGAAATAAACTAAACTTCCATAACATTAGATTTTAGCATTCATATCATAGCTTTGTAATCATTTATCCTCTTTGTTTGTATGCGAACGTTCATGTGACAACAAAAGGTGAGTGGTATTATATTATACAAATTCAGGCAGGCATGCTCTCTATAAACATTAGATAATTTAGATTCCATGGTGAATTTGGATTCAGTTTGAGTGTGACACAACCAATGATGAAACTTGGATCATGAAGATGGTTTTATTTTTCTAAGTCTCTTTGGGACACCATTACTTACTAATAATAAATAGTAATTTCCAATTTCATGCAAAATTAAAAAAAATTGCATTGAATGATTGATGATGTAATCTTCTTCTGTTTTAGTCTTTGTTCTGATAAAATTTTCAGCACTTACTTATTATGTCAACTTCTTGTTGCTTGTCAATAAAGGCAGGTCTCCGCTTTTCCATTTCCCTTCCAACCAATCTTTCTTGGGTATTGATGTCCTTTTTTGTTTTTTCCAAAATTATTATTATTATATTATTATTATTAGATGGAGTCAAATGTTATTGTCATCTATTCAGAATCATCGTCTCATCAAGTTAAATAAATTATAGGTCCATTTTTGACATGAAATTTTGAATTGGGTGCAAATTTTACTAGTCTAAAGTCGTACAATTATGGTATTACACGGGGTATGTAAGAGTAAGAGCATTTTTATTATTATTATTTTTATTATTATTATTACCAGATGTTTTGAATAAAAGAGATATTATGTAGCCCAGCCCAGTTGTTTCTTCATTTTAAATGCCTCATAAGAATATAATGTCCTAAAAATAAAGGGTCCCCATCCCCCCCAGTCATGAAGAAGAGGTGCCTCTCAGTAGCATTGCACATGGACATGGCTGCCTTTAAACTACTTTATGTAATTGCATTTATAATCACACCCCCCCCTAACCCCCAAATTAAGTTAACTTTGTGTTTATGAGAGTTTTAACTTATGGTATTCTGACGTTTTAATTTGTAAACTATAATACATATAATTAGAATAAAATCTTTTACACGACAAGCTTTACATGTCAAATTAGAAATTTTACATTTTGACACTCAATGTGTGCCACTCAAGTCATAAAAAAATAGTTCTTTTCAAAAATAATAAAGAAGCTATTTGAATTTTTTTGTATGAACCTTGATAATGGTACACGCAACTCAATTTATTTTTACAAAAAAAAAATAAGAAGGAAGTTTAAATATATTTTTGAACTCCAAATTCGAATTGCAAGCGATTCAATTTATATGGATAAGAAATAAATTACTTCCCACATCAACAAAAATGAAAAAGAAAGGAAATGTAAAAGTAGAATATGATACTTTCACTCGAGGACAATTCTTATTCAAACAAATAATTGTTGTTATATATTGTAACAACATTTTTGAAGTGAATTAGTTTGTTGCTTCTCAGGTTTAAAATTCGAATTGTACTATATGTATTTCTTTGGGAATATATATTTTGGTGTAAAAGATCAACGACTTATCCTGATTTGTGTTGGGAAACTTTTGAGAACACTAGACATAAGTATTGAGAATTAGTTTAGATGCGCGTAAACTGACCCGGACAGACCGGTTATCAAAAAAAATTCCCATAAAGTTTAAAATATAAGACCTTTAATCTTAGTAAATAAATTAGTGATGCTATTAAACACATCGTCTAATGGAATTAATTTACCTTACAGGGGCCTATAGTTAATTTTAATATAAAGTATCCTGCCGACCAGCCGTTCCAACAGTTTCATTTCTCTCATTAAAAAAGCTTTACGTTGATTAGTTAGGGCACTCTTTTAACATGGCTTCCAAAAAAAAAAAAAAAATCAAATAAATTTCACTGTAAAAAATTGGTTTCTAAAATCAAATAATATAATAAATTCTCTTGTCATTGTAGTAAATTTGTAGCATGATTCAGGAAAGTCTATCGAACATATTTTAAAGTTGGGAAGTCTATCAAATATAACTTAATAATATACGTAGAGTACCGATCTATATTTACAAATAAACAGAATAATAAGTAAAATTCTCGATTGTTTTAAATTCTTATAAAAAAATATATCATCTGGACTCGAATCATTACAATCAATTCATAAATCTCTTTGCAACCGAGGGCATAATAAAATATGTAGGTATTAAATAAAAACAATATATTATATAATAATGCAGAGTATCAGAAAAGTTATATATAATATAACAAAAACATTATTATAAGCACTAAAAGGAAGGCAAAAGGTGATGACACAATACCAAGGAGAAAAGAGAAGAAAGTTAAGCGTAAGTGAGAGAAAATCAAAAATACATTACATTGAAATTGAATTCATCACACATTACATGCCATTGCCATGCATCTGAAGCATGCATGTATATGATGAATATATATATATATATATGTATGTATATGTGGTGTGTTATGATGGTGTTGATAACTTGGAACTCTTTGCCAAATCTCGAATGGTGTAGTAGTTGGTGGTGAGTGGTGTTGTGTTTGGTCTTCGCCAAAATTGAAAAAAACCATAACCATAAACACATACATAAGCTTTTGACATGATCATAAATCATAATCCCTCTTTATGTGTTATCTATTTTTGTTTAGAGTTTTGTTTTTGTTGCTTTAAAACCTCTTCTTCTTCTTCTTCCAATCTTCACGCCGCCTCACTCTTTAACCTTACCTACATCACTCTTTGTGTTTCTATCTAAATCACATACACACATATATATATATATTTTTTAAAAACACAACAATTCAGTGTGAAATTTCATTTCTTTTGTGTGCTGTTGAGTGTGGTGGAGACATGGCTTCTTCATTTTTGTTGTTTATCTAATGCCGGTTCTTCTTCTGTTGTTGCTGGTGAGTCTCTGATGATGATCATGTTGACGATCGGTTTTTGTTTTCTTCTGCATTGTGCTTTTTAATTGTTTTTTCTCTATTGGGTATTTTTCTTTTTGTCTTTTGATTCATTTTGTGTTGTAAAGATTGAATTTTGATTCATTTTGACGATCAGAGGTTTCTGGGTTTGGCTTCTTTTGATCATTGAAAATTTGGATTCTGTTTGTGTTGGGGTTGTTTATATGAATCCGATTTTTTTTTTTTTTTTTTGAGTGGCTGTAAGTAAAAGTTCTTTTGAATTGCTTTGATCTCTCTGATGATGATGATGATACTGGTTTTGAAGTGTTTTATAGTCTTTGTTTGTGAACTGGGTTTATGTAAATGTTGATTGCTGTTGTCTTATTCTACATTTTGGGGTTAGAGATTGATTATAGTTCACATTAGTTCAAAAATAAAGGAAATTGTTTATTTTGATGAAGTTCATGGATTCTGAATATCACCTGCAATTTGGCTGTATTTCAAATAATGGGTTGGTATCAGATAGTGGAAATGTTCAAATTTTGTCTGGGGATGTTGTGTGATGTGTATTTTCACATTGTGGGTTGTAATTCTTGTGTAAAGGGGTGTATAACAATTGGAATGAGGTTGATGATCTTTTGGTTGTTTGGGTAAATTCAGTTTAATGTTTGTATGATGCCCTTTTGACATACAATTTTGCTGCATTGAAGGGCTTGTTCAGTGGATCTGCATTGCCTAATCGAGTTTGCTTTGTTCGGCATAAAGGAATTTGCGAAAATTTTGTAATTCGCTAAATGGAAGATAGGAGGACTGAGCTGGTGATTGATGAATTTGAAAAGCTTCTTGGTGAGATACCGAATGCCATGTCTGGGAATGCACATTCTGAGGATTCTAGACCCAAACGGGTGTCTTCGAATTATATCTTGTCGCCTATCACTGTCAATTCCAGCAAAGCGCCTTTGACTGAAAAACTCAAAAATAATGGAAGTTTAGATGAGGGAAAAATATCGGTGAACAAATTCCAGCAGTCACCAATCAAGAGGATTCCGCAAGAGGAAGCGAATCTTTCTGATGACCAGTCCTTGACATCTGCATTTGCAGAATTGAGATTCAATGGCGGGATGCCAATTGAAACTGTGAGTCCTTGGGTGAATTGTAAATCGTCACCCAATCATGCTGTTTTATTGGACTGCCAATACCCAAATGGCTTTAAGGAACCGGCTTCCAATGTGGATTCGCAGCTGATGGCTGTTTCCTCTTTCCAAACAACAAATAATGTACCTAGTGGTTTAGGTGAACTTGTCTTGACAAAAGCTAGGCAAGAAAGTTCAAATATGGTCAATCTTGATGTTCAAGAACTCAAGAAGCTGCAAGTTGGCTATTGTCAGTCAGTTGAAAATTTGTCTGCTGCCCTGCCGAATGATCATGCATTGCAAGGTTTCCAGTTTCTGCCTAATGTGCCTGTTCCTGGTGTGGAGTTTCCTGTAATGTCTGATCAGCAGCAATACTTTGCAGATACGCAATCCTCGTTTCCGTACTTACACTCGCAACATTTAAACCAGCCTCACGTCAGCTGGAGTAACATTGGCCAGGAGCAATATCATAGGATGCAACAGCAGTATCTGTATCTGCAGCAGCTTCGTAATCAGCGAATGGAATCTGAGCATCCTATCCAACAGAATGGAAGCATTCCCACTAAGCTAATTGGCCGTTCCATGAGACAACCGTGCTTTGAGATGCCAAACCGACATGAACAATCTAATCAAGATCAATTTTGGGATGCTTATGCTGTCCCAAGGGGTTTGAACCAACTGAATTCTGTTTTTCCTTGCACAGATTATAATTCTTTGCATCTTCTGGGCAAAGTGGGAAAGCAGAATTTTCCTGAGAAGATTCTAACAAGATCTCAAGGGTTGAACACTCTTAAAGCTGTCAAATTTGGAAATGTTGGAATAAATGAATCACTCAATCATATTAACAATCAGAATGGAAAACTTCTATCAAATGGTCATGTATGTCTTAGCTTAACCACTCCTAATGCTGGATGCTTTCAGCTAGATGGTTTGAACTCGTGGGCTTTGTCCCCAGACTCGAATCTCAAAAGTACTAGTCTAAGGCCGCAACATCAGAAATATCATTTTGTTGATGAAGTTGCCGGCAGAATATATCTTATGGCAAAAGACCAACATGGTTGCCGCTTCTTACAGAGAAAAATTTCAGAGGGCACCTTAGAAGATATTGAAAAGATTTTTGTTGAGATCATTGATCACATTGTTGAACTCATGACTGACCCCTTTGGAAATTACTTGGTTCAGAAACTGCTTGAAGTGTGTAATGAGAGTCAGAGAATGCAAATACTTTATGCCATCACCAGAAAAGCTGGAGAACTTGTTCGAATTTCGTGTGACATGCATGGGTTGATCCTTCTTTTTCCTCGTTTTGTTTATTCATTTTTTTGTTCTGTCATGTTTTATCTTCCTGCATTGTTGGGTGTGCTGGAGTGTGTGTGGATTTGTCTCATTGTCTATTGGTCTGCTATTACAATCTATACCAGTTTTCTGTTCATTTCAAGATATTCTTCAACTACTATGTTTTTTTCTCTCAGGACTCGGGCTGTTCAAAAGGTTATTGAAACCCTCAAGAGTCCAGAGCAATTTTCCATGGTTGTTTCCTCACTGAAACCTGGTATAGTGACTTTGATAAAGAATATGAATGGCAATCATGTTGCTCAGCGATGCTTACTGTATTTGTTGCCTGAATACAGCAAGGTAAATTTTTTAATCTCTGAACATTTTGTTTATTTCTGTTTACACATATTATCACTGAAGGTAAAGAAAGGTTTGTGTTACCATAAGTTCTTGATGCCAACTTGTTTGTACATTTGTTGAACGCAAAGCATGACACTTTGATCGTTATTTTATAAGGAGTAATATTATCAAATTCTTTAGAGAAGATATTATCGACCATTGAGTTGAACTAATTATAATTTGGATGCTTGGTTCAAGTTCCCTATATGTGTAGGTATCTAGTCATAATGTTGCGTCTTAAATAAGTGTTACCTCAGGTGACTGTCATTCTGATCTCATAGTTTGATATTTGATTAGTAAAACAAAGGAAGATTTTCATCCAAATTGAAGAGTGAGTGTAGTATACAAGGATGATAGAACTCAAGTTTACTTTTTATGATAACACGATCACTTTCTTCTTCTATTCGTATACATGAACTGATGAACGTCAATATCGTTTTCTACATAGACAGGGTGTCAAACATGAGAACTCTCGAAAATATATGCATGAAAAGACAAACTATATATGGGCTTATTTGGCTGTTAGATTTTTAACCCATTTGCACTCATGCAAATATTATGCCTGTTCCATAGCAGAACTCATGAACAACTTGGTAACATATTTTAGTTAGAAGAGAGCATATCTTTTCATCATTCACTTCTGCATTGTGTTCTCAAGTTGCAGGCATACCAAATTTGATAGGAGAAGGGTTCCTGCAAGTGTTAGCTTTTTTCGTCCCCTGTACTTTAATGATATGCAGTAGTAGTTGCACTAAGTGAATCCATGTGCGTATGGGGTGAAAGCCATGAAGCATTGTTATGCTGGGTAAAGAAGTAAATTTAATCAATGTGCTTTTTAAAATATCCTAGAAGATGTTCAGTAGTATCTTTTCAAAATGTCATATGGTTGATGCAGTTGTATCCTTTGCAATAGATGAGTTTTAATTGATATTTCGTTTAATAGGTTTAAATGTTTTGAAATGCCAAGATAATACAGAGTTAAGGTTAAGAGCTATTATGCTTTAGAAGTTAATCTTCCAGATAGACTTTGTTTCATCAAATATCCATGACCAGTAATTGTTCTTGTTAGTTAATGGATGAGAACGGTTCAACTCTTAAAAAAGTCTAAACTTGCTGTCACCATGGAAACTAATGAACCGAATACTGTCGATTCTGATGCTGATACATATTTTTTATTTGATTATGTATACCCTTACCCTTGGATTTTAAACCTATCTTCTGGTTTATTGGGAACCATTTACCCCTGTTTGAAAATTTGGAAGCATTTGTACTTTGTATGATATATGTAGCACACAGAGATCAAACCTGTTTGCAATAGTTGGAATGAGAGTATCTATTGATTCAATGTTTCTCTAGTTTATCAATTCTGATGGTGTTTCTATCATGGTTGTGGTTTAACTTTTACTTCTATTTTTTCATTCATGTAGCGCAATGATTTCTTTTCGGTTATGCCTTTAGTGCTTTAAAAGTAATGAAAATGATTCATTTTGAGAATTGTCCTTAAGCCCATTTAGTTCCGTTTATTCGTCTTTATCATTTACTCATTTATTGTACGTGGATATATCTGACAGTGATTCTGTTTACTGTGAATCCGTCATTACTCATTACATATGGAAACTAAAACCACTAGTAATTGTTTTTTCTGCAGTTCCTTTTTGAAGCAGCAACTACTAATTGTGTTGAGCTTGCAACCGATCGCCATGGTTGTTGTGTGCTCCAAAAATGCCTTGCACATTCTGAGGGTGAGCAAAGACGTCGTTTAGTCAGTGAAATCACCTCAAATGCTCTATTCCTTTCACAAGATCCATTTGGGTACCTTATTTCCCCTTTCCTTTTTAAGAACGTATTATTCATATCATATGTCAATTCACTGCTTGGTTTTAGACATTTTCACTCTTTATTGGTGGTGTATGGATGCACTTTACTCCATCACAACTGTGTTGAAATGGTGGCCTATGATTAAAGTACAGTTTTTAATACTAAAAACTAGCTTACGTAATCCTAATTTATTGGTTTTACTCTCTTCTTTTACTTTATACACTTGGCAAAGTATTCTTTTTTTGAGTATCAGTGCAAATCTGAAGGTAAATTGCTGAGAGGCTCATTTGCTTCATTCCATAAATTTACAAGAATGCATTTTAACATCGCAGCCCAAACAATTTTTTGCACTGCATCCTGATGAGTCACCAAACATTTTAGCAAATGCATCCAGAAACAACCTTTTATGCATATCTAATTGTAGAAGTTATAGCTTCGAAGTCTAACTTTGAACTGTGCAGGAACTATGTTGTGCAATTTGTTTTTGAGCTTCGACTCCCTTGGGCAACAATGGATATTCTTAATCAGTTGGAGGGTAATTATGGGGACTTTTCCATGCAGAAATATAGTAGTAATGTGGTCGAGAAATGCCTAAAATATGGAGGCGAGGAGGACCGTGCTCGTATAATCCAGGAGCTGATAAGTAATGCTCACCTGGATCAAGTCATGCTAGACCCTTATGGAAATTATGTTATTCAAGCAGCATTGCAGCAATCTAAGGTGAGTCTTGGATAAACAATTATCATTCTAAGGAAAATCGTGTATGAGAGTATAATTGTACTTTTCTCAATTTTGCATTTATAATCTGGACTCTGCATTAACAATTGCCTGGTAACTATTAGATAATTTTGGTCTATTTGATATTATTGCATTTTTTCACCATGTATTTTTTTTTCTCCCCCTATGTTTCATGACGAACAGGGAGGTGTTCATTCAGCATTGGTTGATGCAATAAGGCCCCATGTTCCTGTGCTTCGAACCAGCCCATACGGGAAGAAAGTCCTATCTTGCATTAGTTTGAAGAAATAATCCACAAGTACGACTGCAGCAATGCTTTTCTTTTGAAGTTGTAAATTCTCCTCAACCCTTTTTTATTTTCGTTTTTCGGGGGCGCAATGCAAACCTAAGGTGTAGATGTTCGTGGAGATCCTGTAAGTTTCTATAATAACCAGGTAATGAAAAGCTCTGAGTTTATCTCTATTTTCAGGATTTTGAAGCTTAGACCTGAAAAAAATGAAAAAGAAAAAAGAAGAGAGGGAAAAGGTGAAGGATGCCTTATTAGCTCGTCTGAATTGAAGAAATATGCTATTTTGGCTTTCTTGTTTTCCAATTCAAGTTTCATTTTGAACTTGCAACAAATTTTACATAACGTGGGATCCACGTGTATGTATTTTGGCAATTTTTTTCATTTTGCGTAGAAATAAATAAGAGAATGTGAAAAAGATGTAAAGTTCTTTGAGCTTGTGAGAATTGTAGCAAGGTTGGGGTTTTTCACTTAAGCTCAAGGCTTGGAAGAAGTTGGAATATTTATGTCTCTTTTAAAAGCTGCCTTGTTTATATGCCAGACAAATTTTTGGTTGTACATTTTAATGTTTATAAAATGCCACGACTGCGGCTATAATTATGCCATCCCATATATATGTTCTTGTGCCTCTAAAATTTTAGCTCCCTGTTTGTGTATATAATATATGATTGAGATTTGATCTCAAGATCTCTTACTAATTAGTATTTACATGTAATTTTCTCCTCTGGTTGTTTTCGGAAGATGAATATAGCTTCTGGTGAGCAATGGAACCAACTTTTCCGAGACGATAATAGGTATTTTGATCTTTTGATTACATGAAATGCTACTAGTGCTTATGATTTAAAATAGATGTAGCATCCTTAGTGTGGCCACATAAATGGAATATTTGAAACAGGCTGAAAATATTATTTTTGCAGAAAAGAAACTAAATGTATGCATTGGTGGTATTCCTGTTTAAGTTCTGTGCATTTTTCTTGTCAAGAATTGCAGAAAAGACAATAAACTATTCACTGAACATTATCACTTATTTGAATCTCACCTTCAAATAATGCTATGAGAAAAATCATACAAGCTACACCGAGCCCTTTTTGCTTTTCCTCCCCTATTTTGCAGTTCATGATGCCTCCTGGGCACTACCAACTTCAATCCTTGAATTTGTTAGAGCAGATTCATGGCTTTATTTCTTGTCTAAGAACCCGAACAACGACTTAATGGCGTTGATGGCGTTCTCATTGATAAATGATTCATCGAACCTTTTCAAAAGAACATTGAATTCTTCTGATGTTCTGAGATTGTCCAAGTCAGGATCTGTCCTGATTCTCTGTTAATCATCACAAAAAAAAATTCAAATATTTGAAGGCTCAGTTAAATTCTAACAGCTAGTACTTCTAAGATATATAATACCTTAAAATCTTCATATCCTGCTAACATTGCATCTTCTAGCGCCGATAGCCCAGCTTTTACCTGGTAGTGTTCCAAGATATCATGAATATAATGGGAACAAGAAAGATAATAATCTTCATCAGCTGCCATAATCTATTACAATGCTTGTTTGGTCATTCTGGTTAATGCTAACAAGAGCGTTACCTGATTAAGCTTAGAGTAACAACATGCAACATTGTAATTTGCCACTGAACTTTCTTCTGGACTTGGTTTTGATCCCAATACAGACTCAAACTTCTCCAATGCTTCCTCATATTTGCCAGCCCTATAAAAATCAAATGAAATATCTTACTACCAACAGTTTTGATAGCTATAAAATTTTAATTGTTCATGAAAATTGATAACTAACTAATAAAGTAGCAGCGGAAAAAGGATGAAGCACAAGTCTAATGCATCTACCGGAAGAAATAATCATAAACTGATGAAAATGATTGCAAATGAAGATGTGTTTCACTGGCCTGTTGTCATAATATGATCACAAATCCGGAAAGGAGTGAAAAAAAAAATACGAAACAAAATACATAAATATTATTAGCGAATGATAAGCAACCTATAAAGTTGCAGCCCTTCACGAAGATCATTTTCTCGCTGTTCTTTCTGTTCCTTCTTTCTCGTGTAATTTTGCATCT